>JANIVK010000046.1:0-58379 GCA_030555795.1 Entelexis sorbosivorans | reverse complement strand
AGGTAGGCCGCCGGGGGGGACCATGCTCGGGACGCTATATGAATGCGGCAAACGCAGAGGCGACAAGTCGCGTTGACCAGGCACATCAGCCGCATAGTCGGACTCTGGACTCATGCCCGGCGTAGGCAGGTCGTAGTGCCCGGCTTGCGGCAGCGGCGGCAGCGCGTGGGCGTGCGGCGGCACGGGGGGCATGCGAGGGGGCGGGTTTGGTAGCGGATTGCGGGCACCGTACACGCGCTCCATGCGACCGACGCGGCCGCGCGGCGGCGCGCGCGCATACTCGGCCTCGCGCGACGACTGGTACGCGGAGGCAACATTGCCCGTGGACATATTCGCGTTAGCATACAAGCGATTCCGCTCGGGCGACTGAACGGGCTGCGCACGAGGTGAAGAGCTTGAGCGCTGGTGGCGGTAGACGTGGGCGAACGACCGGTGCAGGCTCGGATGGTCGCGCTTCGCGCCATTCATGCTGCGCTGCAGGTCGTCGCCGGACCTCGGCGGCGTCAGGGGCTGCGCGTCGGGGCCCTGCGGTGCGTACGCCGAAGAATCGTAAACAGTGGTCGCATTCTCGATGCCAATGGGCACGGGAATCCCCGAGGATGGTGGAATGGCCATTGCTTCGGCTGATCCGCTCGACGCAACGCGGCCGCCTCTGTGGTCCGTGGGCAGGACAGGCACACCCGAATTAGCACTGAAAGTGCGATGTTGGGCTGTCCGTGGGCCCTGCAGAGGTCGCCAACCTGGTCCGTCGTCTGCCATCTGTGTGGCAGATCGTTGTGGATCTGGGCAACGAGCCGGAAATTTGAGGTTTGCGTGCTTTCGGGAGGCGGGTTAGGGGACAGACGCATCTGCTGTTTTTGGGTGAATAATGCCCGTCGTTACGCGTTCGACATCGCATCGCTCGTGGCAAGGGTAACGCGACGCGTTCTTTTTGTCGACGCACGCTGGACTCCATAAGTCGTGAGAGCACATTCAGTTTGCTGTACGTATGAGTTGCCGGTACAGCATGTAGATAGCCCTCAATGTTAACGCGCCAGAGCTCTTTTGCGGCGTTCCGAGACTTAAACAGTGGTAAGCATCCATAAAGGAGAGACTGTGGTTAGGGTGGTGCCGTGCTCTCGCTTGGGTGGGCCGACGCTTATCCGTGTGTTACCGAGCAGACAAACAAACGAGCCACTAAGGCGTTCGCCAGAGGCGCTAAGCAAGTCATGCTCGGTGCGTGGCTGGGACCCGTGCTGGAGGCGTGTTGGAGGATTTACGGCGTCCACGGACATAGCCGTGATTAGCCCAGCGCCGCTACCGCTACGTGCAGATCCCTGCTGGCACGTCCGTTTGCGGATTTCCTTATCTCGACCGAGGATCGCTTATGTCACACTGGATCGAGCCTTACCCTTTCAGAAACGAGCCTAAGATAGTCACGCTTGTTGGTAGTGTAGGGCGGACCTGCGTAAAGGTCGGCCGCAGATTCTAAGCAATGCTGCGGGCAAATGTTGGCAAATGTTCTCATGTATAGCAGTGCCACCCACATGGGCGTAAACTGAGGTGGCGGACCCTGCAACGGTCCCTGCAGCAACGGTGTCTGTATGGCTGGCAGCTACCGCGGCTGCTAGGTCTAACACTTGGCCGGCATTCTGCTGTTCTTGGAGTCGCATCCCTGCCTACCTGCTGCGACTTTAGGCACTGGTGTGCTGCGTGCGCCCTGGGCACCGGCGGCACCGGCGGTCATCGGACACCTCTTCTCGATGTGAGCTTTAGTCGTCGTGCTGCCTCACTCTAGCATGGATGAGGAGCTAGGAACGGACCCCGAGCTGCTGTGGCCGCTGCTGCTTGCGCAGATAGTGTATGACGTTCTCGGCCGGGGCTCGCTGGACTACGAGGCTGTAGCCTCCATATACAAGCAGCATCCGCTGTTGCCGTACAACGCGCCCGTGCTTGCGTCGGGCAAGGAAGCCGACCAGGTTTATAGCGAACTGCTGCGTGAGCACGGCATTGCCGGCGAGGTCAGCGGCGACCGTGAGCAGGCGCAGGCATTGGCCGAGAAAATGTACGCAAAGTTCAACGAAAACCTCACTGATAAGATCGCCGCAGACCAGCAGGCGTTTTTGGCCACGTACCGTCGACTCGAGCGGGAGAATGACGTCCCAAAAGAGGAACGCATTCTCGAGGAGTAGATGCAGGTTAATATGTGCTGTGCACAAGCAACGAGGGCTTGAGCCGCAGCGGGCGCAGCTGCCGCGCCGTTTATTTATGTATATACGCACGTCCCAGTAATGTCGATTTCCGTGTGCATGCGAGCTGCATGGACGGCGCTGGCCTCCTGGCTGGCCTTCTGACTGGCCTCGCGGCTAAGTTCTTCGCCTCCACAGCTCGCGTCGGCGGACTAAATAACGGCGCATTTGTCCGGATCTGCCACCCTGCCCTACCCCACACCACTCCGACCACCGATGGCGGGCCAGTCGAAGCTGCTCCAGCTGTACCAGCCGCGCCGCCGCGCGATCACGCGTGCCATGTACGCGGCCCTGCTGTCGTCCTTTGGGCTGCGGTTCTACTGGAACGTGCTGCGGCCGCGGCCCGACGTCCCGAAGGAGCGCCGAGCCAGCGAGCCTGACGCCGGCGACGAGCACCGCCCGCGTGTGGCCGTGAACATTGCGTTCCTGAAGCAGCTGGCTCGTCTAGTGCGCATTGCGTTCCCGAGCTGGCACTCGCGCGAGGTCCTGCTCGTTGCGCTGCACACGCTCTTCCTCGTGCTGCGCACGGCCCTCAGCCTGTATGTGGCGCGGCTCGACGGGCGCATCACTGCGCACCTCATAAAGGGCGAGGGCCGCCAATTCGCCATGTCCATCCTGACGTGGCTCGCCATTGGTCTGCCGGCGTCGGCCACGAACGCCGTGTTGCAGTACCTGCAGCGCCTCGTGGCCCTCAGCATCCGCACGCGGCTCACGAACTTCGCGCTCGAGCAGTACCTGCCGCCGCCGTCGCAGCAGCCCGTGTACTACACGCTGCAGCAGGAAAGCAACCTGGGACCGAACGTGGCCCAGATCATGTGTGCGGACATCGCGCGCTTCGCCGGCGGCCTGTCGCGGCTGTTCTCTAATTTGGCCAAACCAATGCTCGACGTCACCGTGTACACATGGCAGCTGAGCAAGAACATTGGCGCCGACAACGTGTTCTTCTTGGGCCTGCTCATCCAGCTTAGCGGCCGCGGCTTGCGTCTGGCGGCGCCACCCTTCGGCGAGTACGTCGCCACGGAGGCGTCCCTCGAGGGCGATTTCCGCGCGGGCCACTCCCGGCTCATCGAATACTCTGAAGAGGTCGCCTTCTACGATGGCCACCGCCCGGAGAAGCAGAGCCTCGACCGCTCGTTCTACGGCCTGGCGCGGCACATTGAGCGCGTACTACGGCACCGCCTCGCCTATAACGTGCTTGAAGACTTCGTCATCAAGTACTTCTGGGGCGCGCTCGGGCTCGCTCTCTGCAGCGTGCCGGTGTTTGCGGGCGGTGACTCGGCCACGCGCGCACAGCAATTTGTCGTGAACCGCCGGCTCCTTCTCCTGAGCAGCAGCGCTATCGGCCGCATTATGACCAGCTACAAAGACATCAGCTCGTTGGCTGGCTACACGGCGCGTGTCTGTAGCTTCTTGGAGGACATTACGTCGTTAAACGCACAGGGCTCGCAGGGGTCGCAGGCCATTGAGAGCAAGGGCGTCAGCGAGGTGGATAACTACGTTGAGTTCGACCGCGTTCCCGTCGTGTCACCCGCTAACGACGTACTTATTGAAAGTCTGTCCTTCCGCATCGACCAGGGCCACCACCTTCTCATTGTTGGGCCCAACGGTAGTGGCAAGTCGTCCCTGTTTCGCATTCTGGGCGGCCTCTGGCCATTAAGAGGCGGACGACTCGTGCGCCCAGCTCAGAACGAGATATTTTACATACCGCAGCGCCCGTACCTGAGCCGAGGGTCTTTGCGGCAGCAGATCATATACCCGCGTAGCGAGGAGCAGAACACGGCCTCCGACGACGAGCTGCGCGCCATTTTGGATATCCTCGACATCGGTGATCTCGTGGAGCACGTTGGCGGGTGGGATGCCGTGCGTGAATGGCGCGACGACTTGAGCATGGGCGCCCAGCAGCGAATTGCTGCGGCGCGCTTGTTCTACCATAAGCCCAAGTTCGCTATCCTCGACGAATGCACATCGTCGGTCACGCTTGATACGGAGACCACTATCTACACACACGCGAAAGAGCTTGGCATCTCGCTGCTCACAGTGAGCCACCGCGCTTCGTTGTGGCAGTACCACGACAAGATTTTGCAGCTCGACGGCCAGGGACACTACCTCTTTGCCGACCTGAACCCTGCTGAGCGCTTAGCCCTTGAGGAGGAGAAGCTTAAGCTCGAGCACGGCCTGCGGCGCGTCGAGGCAATGAAGGAGCGACTCGCCGTTCTCGAGGCGGAGCGACAGCGCACGGGAGAGCACTATCGCAGGCTGAACGCGGCGTGAATTGGCACTTATTTCGACCGCGTACATGGCACATCTACAGCATTTAGACACATATAGAAGAGAAAGCCTAGATTAGAGAGACGCAATGAACGGAGGTGCAACGTACAATGAAGTGAATAGTCCGCTATCCACCGGCATTTATATTATAGACCCAGGTCTAATATGCATACAGAGAGGCGCTGCGCTACACAGCACTGGGAATTAATAAATACTTTTTTTTTCTTTTTCGCGTACGCACGCAACGTGCCGCCGCCCCAGCCATAGTCGGCCGACGCGAGCCACGTCGCGCCACCACCGCGAACTTTCTAGTTCTATCATTGATCGTACTAAATAGCTAAAACACGGTGCAGCCCTTCTACAAAAGCTCACACCACAAGTGTCGATTCAGGCGACACAATTAGCGACGTGTTCCTGCTCCAGTGCTTGCGAATGTCTTCGCAGACTTGGTAATTGTAGGCGAACCCGGCCTCGGCCATGCGGTTCAGCCGCATGAGCAGAGCTACGCGCTGCTCGGGTTTGAGCGCTTCGCTGGCCACAGTAGTCAAAATGAACGTCATGCAGCGCTGCATGGTTGAGCTCACGGCGATCCACTGCTCAATGTGGCTCATCATGAGCGACACAATGCGCTGCACCTCGCGGTGCTCCGTGGGAAAGCCAATCACGCGGCGCAGAACATGCAGCTGCAACGCTTCCTGAAACATAATGCACATGGCAGTGATGTCGCTATCAGGCCAAAACTCCTCCAACCAGTAGTCGTTCAGCCGCTGGATAATCCGCAGCGCCTTGCCGTTCACGACCGCTAGCTCGCGGCGGTCCAAGCGTGCGTGCTGACGGATCTGGATCAGCTCGGCCGCCTCGCTGAAAAGGGGCAGCAGGTTCAGGTCGATGCCGGTCAGGTAGTCGAGCGAGCCGGTCCACTCTGGCCAGGACGGGAAAGTCAGCAGGGGACTGTGACCGAACGCAAGCCACAAGTTCCCAATGCCACACATGTACCCGAGCAGGCGGAAGGTCATTGAGTTGATCTCGACGCCAAGATCCCACGAGGCAAACGTGGGGCGCGACTTCACTATGTCGAGCGCGATTCTCATGGCGCGGTACCACTGCGCTGAATTACCGCGGTCAATCTCAATAAAGGCAATGATGGTGGCTACCAGCAAAGCGCGGTCCGTGTTGGGGGACCAGATCTGCATGGACTCAAGCCGTTGTGTGCAACGCTGAATGAGCCGGTCCTTGAAGCGCAGCACGCTCGGCTCCTGGTTCAGGCCGTAGAGCAGGTTCGCCTTGTGGATTGCCGCGTAGGCTACAAGCAGCTCGCGCACAGCCAAGTCGCTCTGAGCCATCTGGGGCAGCAGCCGCAGAAACGGGTTTTCCTCGTACGGGATGGGTACAAGCTCGTCAGCCGTAACGTTCACGAAGTGGTCAACGAGTTCGTTCTCTGACATCTCGAGCAGCGCGCTGGTAACACTCATGAACGGCGGGGGCTTAAACGCTTCGTTGGGGCCAAGCTGCAGAGCTGGCGGTGAGATATATGCCGGGCCCAGCGGCGCGGCAACCGTTCCCTGGTATCCACGCTCAATAGGGCGAAGAAGCGGGGACGGCATTGACGTGGTCGGCGGTGTGTGTGGCTGCGTAGCAGACGAGTCTGAGGACGCATTCGGCGCGCGCCGGACGATGCGGAACTTCTTAAACTGCTCGAGCGAGCGCGTGTCGTTCAGCTCCTCAGCACTAATTGGGTCATCATCCGAGTCAAAATCGGACTCGAGCATTTCCGTGTTGACGGGAGTGCGCAGTGCGTGCCGGTACGGGAAGCCGACAACCTCCTGACCGAGCTTCCGCTTACGGCTTGTCGGGCCAGTTCTGGCGCCGAGCGAGTTCGTGTTTAAGGGGCGGTTGCCCCGGCGCTTTCCCTTGTTGGCGTCTTCGAAATGCGGGAACGTCTGAAACATCCATTGGAATCGAATTTCGTAGTTGCACTGCAGCTGTTTTTTCACACAGTTCAAACATTGCGGGCGCGTCTCGTCACATTTGATACGTCGCGAGCGACATACTTGGCACCCGGTTCTACTTCGTTTCATTCGGATTGGCCCTCTTCATAAAGAATTGTTTACATCGAAAGCAGTGCGTCTACTCCAGTCTAATCCTGGATTTTAGCACAAATCACTGCCCATTTTGATGACACATCTCACATGCGGCCGCTGCCTGCGATGCATCCACCCCTGATTATCCGGGTAAGGAACTATACGCCGCCCCTAAGCCATTATGCAGACAAGTGCACACTGCCCGTTTCCGGCCGGCATTGCGCCAGTCATTATGCCGGGCTGGCGTGCGTTAGTTTACTCGCATTAGGACAGGGCCGCGTCAAGGGGGGCGGAGATTGCGTTTGTGGGGAAGTGGCTAAGCAGGGCTTCCCCACGGCCGCAGCACTGCAATTTGCCGCGGCTGGGCCCAGCTGCATGGCTGCGCCAAATTGTCATAGCGCTATGCTGAAACTGTCTCATGTCGTATTCGACGATCCCTCGCCACCTGAAGGAGACGCATTCAGGCCCCTCGCGCATTCCCATTGTCGATCCGATGAAAACCCTTGCCCAGTTAAAGTTCACATGGACCTGCAGCAGCCCCCGCGGAACGTCTCAAACCGCACGAGCCTGCATGACACAGCGGCAGAGCACGCAAGCCGCCTCCTGATAATATGCGGGCGGCATAAGAGCCATAATTGCTTACGCCCTCAGGCTCCGGGTACTGTGCAGGGCGACGGCTTTTACCCGTGTCCTGCCATGCAGCGCCAAAGGGCTAGCCTCGAGAGGTCGCAGCCCTATTGTGCTCACTCGCCGCCGCTAAGCCCCCCTAGACAGTTTCGTACCTCTTGTAGCTTGTAAGAAAAAAAAGCCGCTGCACGCTGGCTGCTCACTCCTCCGTCTTCTGCTTCTTTACGCCCACCTGCGCCGTCGTACCCCGCTTCCCTGGCTTAGCCGGCGAAAACCACTCAGTCACGGGGCGCGCGTTTTTCGGCAAATTCGTCTCGTCCTTCACTTTGAGGCGTTCGTTCAGCCCGGGGCGGTTCACGCCGACCTTGTTCACGTCCTGCGCTACGCGGAACGACTCCAGGCCGGGCATTGGCCGCACGACATCGAGCACGTCTGGCCACACGCCGGCCACCCAGCGCTTTGCACCCTCGTAAGTCGTTACGACGGGCATACGCGGGTGAATATACTCAAGGTCCGGCGCCGCGGCAGTGGTCACTATAGAGTACGTCGGCGTATCGCCAAGGCGTGGGTTTGTGTCCCAGACAGCGAGCACGGCGAGCAGCTTGTCGGACGAATCGTGCATGTAGTAGGGCAGCTTCTCCTTGTTGTGCCGCTGCCACTCGTAATAACCGTTCATAAACACAATTGCGCGCCGCGACTTCGCATTGCGCCATGCCGGCTTCAGCGGGCTGAGGCTCTCGCCTCGCGTGTTGAAGCTCGGATACTTGACGGGCTCCTTTGCCCACGACGGCTGCAGTGTCCACTGCATTGCCTCCAGCACATATGTGTCTTGCTCGGGGCGGCAGTAAACCATGTTATAGCTGCGCGGAGCCACATTCAAGGAAGGCTGTACCTTCTCGCTTTTCTTCACTTCGTCAACAGGTAGTCCAGCATCCTCAATGGCGTGCTTGAGGTCGTCAACGCCGAGCCTCATTGCATAGCGGCCGCACATCTCGATGCCTACTACTAAGCAGCCGGCGGCAGGCAGGCTTGTCAGGTGTAGTGGTGGTGGACCACGACACATGCAGCGCGCAAGATCCCGGGTAAGGTTTCAGTTCATGAGGCCTAGTATGTGGGGGCCGCTCGTGGACAGCGATCATATGAAATACGTTAATGCTAGTCTGTAGTTATTCGTCTCTATAGCTCTCGAATTTGAGGAGTCTGCTTGAGCACTTAGCCTCGCTGGCGGCTAGCGACTAGCTAGCTGGCAATGACCCGCGTCGTCGAAGGCCTTAACCTGCTTGTTCAACTGCGCAAATTGGCCAGGAGTACGCGCAGATGCCGTATCTTGTCCGCAAACGTGACAACATTGGGCGCCTTTTCGACAACGAGCCGACTGCCTTCATGGTACAGCACTGGGTCTGACCAGTCCTCATCGTCTGCGGGCTCGACTGCGGAGCCAGCCAAGCGCGACTCGTGCAGGACGCGTGACCACTCCTCGGACTCGGCCCGTACAATTGCGAGTGCCCCCTGGCTCAGAGCCAGACTGACTTCCTGGTCATTCAACACTCCACACAAAGCCTGCTTCAGACCCGGTATCTGCATTGAGGCCGGGACGGCTGATAGGACTGTGGCGGGGCTCACTTCGACACACCTCAGCAATTCAAGCACAAGCTGCGGGTGCTTCGTACTGTAGGTGATTAGCTCCGACCATACTTCCGACCCGTGGAGGCGCGCAAACTCGACTGCCCGATGGTAGTCGTGTAGCTTGTTCACGATAAGATCTAGCGCCTCGCTGGTTTGGCCAATTCGCCCCAAAAGATACACGAGCTCGTTGTCAAAATGTTGCTCGCGACACACCTCAATTGTCTGCGTAATGTCGTAGCTGTCATTGCGCACTAAGAATCCGAGCAGCTTGCCACGATCGAATTTTGCATACAGCTTCACGAGCAAATCAGCAAACTTGCTCAGCCACGTCTCGTCGACCTGGCCCAACTCTGTTAGGTAGCCAAAAAGCAGCAGGTCCTGGTCCTCTTCAGATGCGAGCTGAGCCACAACACGACTAGGAGGAATTTCTGCACGCGCATTCACTAGCTCGCGAATGCGCTCGACATAGCCGCCGTCGCCGTCGCCAGCCGTCAGGATGGAGCTCAGCTCTGCCACTACTTCGGGCTCTGTCCACAGATGGTACGTGCGTGCCACCTCAAAGGCATCAGCTGAGTTTGTGGCGACCAGACACTGCACGGCTCGCACGTGTTCACCCAGTAGAAGATACAGGGCTGCGAGACAAGGCAGCAGCTCCGGGTGAGCCGCGACGGCCTCGCGCAGGTGTGCGGCTAGCTTGTGGCCATCAAACAACTCAGGGCCCCAGCTCGACAGCCATTGGCGGAGACGGTCGGCGTCAACCTGGTTCACCGCGGCGCCCATAACAGTGTCGTGCACGTCCTCAAGAGGTATAGGCGGCACAATGTCGCCAAAAACGAGATGCATGTTGCCGCGAAAGAACCGGTTTGCCCACAACAGCCACTGTGCGCGGTCGTCTGGTCCGATGCTCTCGGCTAGTAGGGAAGCTGCCTGTGCCCATTTGCCCTCTAGAGTCAGCGCGTCTGCAGCTCGTAGACCAATTTCCTTCATCTCCGGCTCCGCGATTTCCGCCGAGGCCTGCTTCGCCGCCAAGTAAGCCTCAGTGTACCTCTGGTGGTCGACGAGCCAGTCAACATGGTCGCGTGCCGTGCGCACGCGCGCCACCACGGCATCGGTGGAACTAACAATAAATAGATTTTCAACCTGCCCCAGATGATAGTCGTTCGGGCCGAGCCGAGACTTTCCGGATTGCAGCTCCAGCTCATCTTCGTACGTCTCGACGCCGGTTTGACGGTCAATAAGTTTGAGCGCGGGCAGCTCTACGACGGCCAGCACAGCAAGCTGCGTGCGCTGAAAGAAGACAGCGCCAGCTACTGGAAAGGCGAGGTTAAACTCCTGGAGAACATGGCCCGAGGTCACGTCAACGATAAACACGGTGTGCGCCCACGCGACGCACGCCTCGTTGCCAACCACGGTGATGCGCGGGCGAAACAAGTCCGCGCGCGGCGAATTCGGCGGTCGCATCACCACGGCGAGAACCGCATCCGCAGCCGTGTCATACACACTGACGCCGTCTTCGTTCGCCCACAGTAGCCGCGTTCCGACCCACGACACGGCGAGGATTGTGGAGTGGCCTTGCGCGACGACGCGGTCGGACCGTGCGCGCAGCCAGCCGCGCTCGCTCACCACTACCTGTCCTGCAGTGCCGCCGGTTACGTAGCTGCGGTGCGTCGCATAGTCGGGGTGCAGGGCCACGGCGTGCACGGGGCGCCGAAAGCTTGCCTGCGTCGTATCTGTGGGATCGTCTACGGCGGCGACAACAACCGTACCATCAATGGAAGCCGTGGCTACGTACGCGCCGTCGCACGAAATATCCAAAACAGACGCGCGATGCACACGTACGGTGCGAATGGGCGTCGCGTCGGGGCGACACAAGTGCACAATGCCACTATGCGTGGCGTAAACATGGACCTCGGCGGTAAAACAGCATGCGCTCACCTGGTCGCGCCAGAAGAAGGACGCCGGCAGGCGCTGAACGCGTGAGTACTGAAATACGGCTTCAAGTCCGTCTGAGTCGCTGCTGCTCGCGTTCGAGTCTGAGTCTGAGTCCGAGTCTGAGTCCGAGTCCGAGCCCGTGCCCGTGCCCGCGTCCGTCCCACTTCCGGCTGCAAACTGGCTTGTGCGACTCGAGTGCACGGACACAGCGCGCTGCGACACTGTCGACCGGCTCGACCGCACCGACGGAGCCCCCCGGACACTACTGGTGCCCATCGCGGTGGTAGCCGTATCCAGGGTCGCTGCCTTATATGAGGCGCGGGGCCAGAAGTGGGTCAAAGATGGGTGGGACGTACGTTTACGCAAGGAAAAAGGATACGCAGCACTCTAGTGAATACAAGACTTTTCTATTGAAAAATAACCGAAAAATGATTATCCGCTTAGGCGGCGCGCGCTTCCTGGAGCTAAACTGCGACCCGAGTATCGCTTCTAGTCATCCTCGCCCCAATGCAGGTGACCAGCGAGACATATTGTAATTCGGCGTCGACCACGGGCCTAGGTTAGTCTTGGGCTCGGGTGCTGCATCTAGTTGCATAAAAGGATTGTCGGTTCTCCGGCACATTACGAGCCGTGCTCAGGCACATGTTTGCGATGCACATGACCTATATGCAGGGGACGCGGCGAAGCGCGCGCACGTTTATGCAACGCAGACTGGGCGCCCTACCCCTGCGTCTCGAGCCCATTGTGTAGTCACAACAGAACGCACCCATGTCAGTAGGTCACAACAAACTACAAACGCTCACGGAAAATAGGGTACGCATCCTTATGTGGCGTACGCAAGGTCGCGACGCACTTTCTCTCAGGATTGAAGGATCGGAGCTCCAAACCCCGGCCATAAGGTACCACATCACGTGTGCGGCCCCGCCCGATTTGGCTTGTTGCGTTGAAAATCTTTGAAGAGTCCGAGGGTATTCTCCATGCAGCTCCGCCGATAAACGCAAGCAGAAGGGCAGAACCACTCCTGCGATTACTATTCGGGAATAGCTACGCCCGCCTCTAAAACTAGCTCTGCCTGATTGAGGCGAGGCCTTCAAAAGCTGTTCGTTAATTGCAAAGCGCTACCTAAATAACCATTGCTGCCTCCCCCCTTCTTTTCGTCTGCATAAGTGGCTTAAGTCATACGGTCGCGCACCCCGCGATGCTTGTGCAGCGGCCCCCTCGGAAAAAGGAGGTCTAGCGATGCATGATGATGAGGCTAGGGTTTCTAAGCCGCCGAGGGCACTACTCGTGTGAAAGTAAGCACCACGCCCTTGAGGTATTGGAAGACAGCAATTGCTGCACCCTCGTCTTCTTGCCTCGGCATTTGCATACCCTTCTGCTTTGCAACGCTCGTAGCCATACCTGCCGCGCCACACTCAGCCCCTGTTTTGAAATTTCAATTTCATAACTTTTTAATAATCTATGGTGGCTTATCGACCTGCGGACGTAGAAGCAGCGTTTCCTGCGGTGTGTAAGGCACATATTAATTAGCAGGCAGCAGAAGGCTCTCCTGAGCAGGCTGATATATAATAAACATACAAGATTATAGAGAAAAAGTACGAAGCCAGATCCTCCAAATGCAGCGCGTTCTTTGTTTTGTCGCTCTTTTGACCAAGGTCCTTGCCGAGGAAAGCTTCCTGAAGCTGCCTATTTCGGTGGAGCGCGTGCAGTCGGCGAGCAATGCTAAGACCACGAAGAATGCCAAAGTGGGGTCTCTGCCCGCCTCGATGAAGAGTTCGATCTACGAATATTTTGTAGAGTTCGAGCTCGGGACGCCGGCTCAAACAAACAAGGCGCTTCTGGATACGGGTTCTGCTGACGTCTGGGTGTATGGCCCCGAGTCTAGTGGCTCGCCGTACCTCTACGACGCGCACAAGTCGAGTTCTTCTCGCTACGTGAACAGCGACTTCACCATTCATTACGCTGACTCGTCCAGCAGTAACGGCGACTACTACGAAGACGTCTTGCAGATCGGCAATGAGTCCATTCCGTTGCAATTCGCCGTCACAAACAGTAAGTTCGATCGGTACAATAAGTTCGGTGTCGGGCCAGTTGCTATTGAGGCCGACTCTCACAAATACTCGAACTTCCCCGCGGCTTTGAAGGAGCAGGGCAAAATCGAGGTGAACGCGTATTCACTTTTTCTGGACGACGCGAACGCTACTACGGGCTCTCTCCTGTTCGGCGCTATTGACCGCTCGTCGTTCAATGGACCCCTGCAGGTAGTGAACACGACGCAGCAAGGCAGCTTTTACGTGGATGTCGAGGTCGATGGCCACCGCTTCACAGCTGAGCCAGACAGCGGCACAACCTACACGTATATTCCCGACGACGTTTTAGCCGCATTTGCTAGTAAGGTTGGTGCTAAGTGGGAAGGCGCGAAGTACGTTGTGGACACAATTCCGGAGAACGTGTCCTTGGACTTTAGCTTCAGCGGTGCTATCGTTACGGTACCCGCAGACGACCTGTTTGTGCCTGACGGTCGTGGCTACGAGCTCACCGTGTTTCCGAACTCACAAACTTCAGGCATGAACCTCCTTGGAGATTCTTTCCTGCGATCGGCGTACATTGTATATAATGCCGACAGTAGCACGCTTGCTATTGCGCAGGCGAGGTACGACGCAACGACGTCCGATGTGGTGGCTATCACAGCAGATGGAATTCCAGGCGCCGTTGACGCCCCCGGATTTTAAGCTCCTGCGGCCAAAACAAAAAGAGTCCCCGCTCGATGCTCCACTCAGCATGCTAGCCAGGGCCTCGGCACGACTACATTTCACGCATAAATACCTTCACATATCAATTCATGTCCAGATTCATATTTCCTGAGCTGATTACAAGGTTCTTGCGCCTGCGAACTGACGTGGAGACGAATAGATCTTCATAATAGATACATATATATACATATATACGTAGGTGTGTGAGTGTGTTAGAACCCCACAAAAGTCAGGCCGTTGCCGTTGCGCTGGCATTCTGCGCAGGGCTGGGCTCCTCAGACGCATTCGTCTCTGATCCAACCTCCTCAGTCTTCAAGTCTCCGGATAGTGTTCCATTCACAGCGTCGCCCTGGGGAGGAGAAGCCTGCTCGCTCCTTAGACCGCTGGGATCGGCGTCGCTCGGCTCCTCAGTGACGTCTTTCGACACAGAATCTTCGGGCTCGACCGTCTCCTCCTTAGGTGCTAGTGCCTCTGGAATTCCCCGGATTACAGGCTCCGCGGCCGTGTGCCACAGTGAGTTCAGTTTTTCAATGCGGTCTTTGACGGAAGCCGGCACCTTTGCGTAGGCAAGAGCGAGCGCAAGTACACGATTCAACTTACTGCGCCGCACGACGGAGATCTCGATTTCGGGCGCATCCTCGACTAGCTTTATAGCGTTCGAGAGCCGTCCCTCATCAACTTCGGTTTCTTCTAGCAGAAGCTCTTGAGCCACCTGCCGCACCTGCGAGCATAGTGCTAGACGTGCCTCCTGACTGACGGCAAGGTCATCGCTCGTAGGTCCCTCGCTATAGTCAGACTCCTCGGGAGTGCTATTCTCCGTGTACTCGTCGTCGTTCGCATCTTCTGAGGCCTCAGCTGCCTCGATTTCCGGCTCCTCGACCTTCTGTTTCTTTTTAGAGGCAGTCTCCGGCTCGGCACTACGCTTCCGCGAGGACGCAGTCACACGTGCCGCTGGTTTTGGTGTCGCAGAGGCTCTATCCGCTGCTGGCTTTGCGCGCCCTCTGCTCCGCGTTTTACGACCCGTCGTAGCCGGCTCAGCCACGGGCTCCGGCTCGATCTCCGGCTCGGGCTCCGGCTCAGGCGGTTGCGTAGCACTCGCGACGTACTCCTTGTAGTCCGGCGGATCAGCTGCGACAAGATATGCGTCCTTCACCTGCTTGCCGATACGCGATGCCTGAGCTGCCTTACGTGCTGCCTCGGGCGTCAAAGGCTTGCATTCAGGAGGCGTGAGCCACAAGAAACTGAAGTCGTTATAGAAGAGGACGGGAAATACCGTCTTTTTGCGCGGCTTCGCAGCCAGCACAGACTCGGGCACATCCTCATCGCCAATAACCACGGCCGGCCATGCAGGATAGCCCTTCGCACGCACAAGTACAGTAGTCCCGGGCTCGAAGCCACCCTGACTAGCCGGCGCGGGTTGCTTGTTGTTGCGAGCCATTTAAAACACGCTACACGAGTGCTCAATCGCGCTGTGTTCTACGCGTTCGGTGCCCTCGCAGTGCTTGCTTTGTCATTCACGAACGCGATGGGTTGCCATAGTTACTTGCCATAGCGGCCCCTTTTTTAGCCACAATGGAGGCTAAACGGTACCCGTGTATCACATTTACGTGTCCTGCGGAAAGCTGTGCGACAGTAACATGGTACTACGAACAATTAAAGGTGCATATGCTGGAATGCCACGGTAGTTTGCGTGGCCTCGAGTCGGTTCCACGCTACAGGTACTGGTGCCACATAGGTGACTGCGATGCGACTTTTTATGAAAAATCACATCTCATTGGGCATTTTGCCAGTGTTCACACTACGGAGGTCGAATTAGATCCTATGCGGAAGCTGAACTTGAAGTTTGCGGACATGGACGTGGCAAGTCCCGATCAATAGAGTGACGATACACCTCGGACGCGTTATTTCTGTTATTCATCGGAGTGGTTTACTTCACTGCGCAACGGCTTGGAGGGGATCTTGACCTCCGGCACGTTCTTTTTAGATGCGTTATGTAGAGATGTACTCGCTTACTACAAAATTTGACGCTTTTGGCCTAAAGGCAGAGTACCGTAGCTGGTTACCGGGTTAGACTTGAATGGTTGGTAATTCGTCAAGATTATCTAATGGCCTTTGGCCTCGCGAGTTCGAATCTCGTCTCTGTCGGTCATAATTTTTTTTTGGTTTTGGTAGCGTTGCTAGCTGGCATGCACAGTATAAAAACGCAGCAGTATGAGAACGTTGTCTCGATGCTATTAAACTAGAAGAAAGTTAGAAATCTCGAAAGTAAAGGTTTAACAACAACGTCGTGCGTTGTGCGTTGTGCGGCGATTGTCCAAGGCGCTGGTCCTGATAGCCAATAAATAAATAAATTAATTACATGTCTAGCACATCGGTCATCTCCTGGGGCGGAGTACCCAGCGCCTCATAGGCAGGACTCATCATTAGTTCGCTTCCATATACAAACAGTGTCACGAACACGTTTGCCCATCCCCAGAACTGCCACGCTTGCCGCGAGTTCGTCCATATTTTGGCGAGCTCAAACGGCTCTGTAGGTTGATGCCGCGGGACGTGAACAATGTGTCCAAAGTGCTGCAGCAGCAGGTGCGTGTAGACTGCTATGATGAGAATTGGCGAATACGAGTAGGCCAGCAGCAGCACGCGGCTTCTGCGCGGCTGCGTGCGCCATGGCTGGCGGTGCGGCGTCTGTCTTCGGATATAGGGAACAATGCGCATGGCGCCCAGGTAGCTCGACAAGCGCACAACGAGCGATACGAAGATGGAAGGCGTGATGGCGGCCGACGCAGCTGACAAGAAGTCGAACATCGTCTTGATGCCTGTCGGCGTCAGCTCGGCAACCGTCTTCATGAGCTGTGTGTAGCTCTCGATTATGATGGGAGGAAGCTGCAGCTCTTTGAGCAGGTGCTCATCGGACCACCCGCCAGCAGAAGACCCGAAGCTAGGGAACAACGGCCACAGCGCGTGGCGCTGGATGGCTGGGCTGTTCTCGGACTGGAAGTCCGTGAACGTAAGGTAAATTTGGTACACGACGTACGAGAAGACGAGTGTCGACTCGACAACGTTGCCGCGGCGCGACCAGATCCCGTAGACGCCCATACTGAGACTGATGGTCAGTGCGGCGCCGATAAGCGTCGCCGTGGCCAAGCCCAGCACGTCTGGGAACAGGTAGATGCGGAACAGAAGGTACAGATCCAGCGTTATCATGAGAGAAGCGACGACAAGCTGCACAAGCAGCTCCACGTCTGAGCGCCGGGCCGCATGTGCCGTGACGCGGCCGATGGCCTGGACGAGAATGAGCGTGCAGAAGCCCTCGAGGATCGTGAACACACCCGTCGCGTGGTCGAGCGCCAGCTTCCACGGCCAGACCATGGGCGAGAGCAGCGAGTGAGCCGGCGTGGGGCAGATGCTGAGGTGCACGAGCATCATCGACGGGATGATGAGGAACTGTAGGAAGTAGAGGGCGTCGCCGAGGCTGCCGAGCCGCGTGCCGCGGAAAAGCAGGCGCAGCGTGCACAGTACGAAATAGAAGACGCTCAGCGCGAACGTGAAGCTCACGCCGCACGCCTCGCCGCCGACATCGAATGTGAGGGGAATGGCCAGCAGCACAGACAGAAGCCCCACCGCTTGTACGGCGCCCCAGAGAAACGCCGCCAGCGCGGGCATAATCGCTAGTTTTCGATGAGGGAGTTGGGCTCGCAGTGGTGATAGCCTGATCGGACTGATTAGGAAAGGAATTGTGATGCGCGTATGACAAATGCGCTAGGGCCCTCTGAATGGAACAGCGTGATGTGATGCAACAGTGACGCGCGATTGGCCGCAATATGCAATGCACAAAATCGTTTTTCTCTATTAAAAGGTGACTTAGAATCATTTCACAGGTTAGATTTGCGCCTCATCCTGTTGCGTGCTGGGGGCCCGCCGCCTTGCACTGTAGGTTATTTGCGCTGGTGTACTGACTTGTGCTATTTATTTGGCATGTGCATCTGCAGGTCAGTGACTTCGCCCTGCCTTCGCCATGACTGGAGGAGCACCAGTCTATGCGGCCCGTACTCGAAGACTTTTTTATTAGCTATATTTAATGCCAGATTTTTAGTACACCCTCTGCGGTTTACTCATAAGTGGGGAGCCTGCGCTTCGGGCCCTTTGCGCGGCCCTTAGTCGGATGATGCAGACTTTCGGAGCTCGACCCCGACGGCGCGTCGCTGTCGCCGGACTCGGCCGGCTCGGCCGGATCGTCAACAACGGACCGCGGACGCAGCTGCCGTAGCTGCGCAGTCAAGGCCTCGATGTTCGGGTCGCTGTTTTCGCGCGGCGTGCTTGTGCGCGGCCGCAAACTGCCGCGCGCCTCCAGCGCCTCGGCCTTCGGGTTATCGGGTTTCAGCACGGGCTTTGTTGCTCGCAGCTCCTGCAGCTTGCGCACGGCCTCTGATGGCTTTGTGGACGGCTTGCGCACACTCTGCGGCGGCTTTAGGTCCGGCTTCGAGAATTCGTCGCTCGAGTTCCGGTCACGTCGAGTCGGGCTCGCCGGCCGCAGCTTTGGCATGGCGAACCCCTCGTCGCTCTCCTTGTCCGGCGACCGCCTCGCGTCCCTGTCTTCCTGCAGGCGGCGCGGAGCTGGCTTTGGCGGCGGAACCTTCGGCTTCTGCTCGGCCGGCGGCTCGGCAGAAACCGGCTCCGGCTTGGCCCGCCGCAGCCGCGCTCGCGCTGCTTCCAAGAATGCGCCATCCTCTTCCTCCTCGCGCTTGGGCAAAACCGTCTCGGGCTTCGGCTTCAGCTGCGGTTTTGGCTTAGGCGCGAGCTCAGGCTTCGGCTTCGGCTTTTCGTCCGTAGCTGACCGCGTCGCCGGCGGACGAGGCAACGCGCCGCGCTCGGGCGAATCGCGCGGCGACGCCGAGTCCGAGCTGTTACTCGTGTCCCGCTGCAGCCGCTGCGCGCTCTGCACAAGATTGCTGCGGCGCACCGGAGGAGTACTGTCGCGAGAGCGTGCCGGAGGCGGAGACGGCTTGCGCGACACTGAGGCGGCGTCGTCGTCGCCAGACGTAGGCTCCTCGTCGTCACCGCGACCGCCGCGTGCCGGGCGTGGCGCCCTACGGCTCTGCGCCAGCGTACTCTCCACCTCGGCAGTCGTCTCATCCTCCTCGCTGGAGCCGTCCAAGTCGTCCTGGCTCGCCTCCTCCTTGCGTCGCCGGTGCTCCTCTTGAGCCTCCTTCAAGCGGCGCACGCGGTCGCCGCGGCTCGGGCGCTCGTCAACGACCATTGAGCGCTTCGGCTTCTCAGCAGCAGCGCGCCTGGCTGTGCGCGGCTCGTCATCGTAGCCGCTGTCGCGCCGGGACAGTGCATCTGTGGGACGTCGCGCGAGCCGCGCCGACGGCGGCGGCCTGTCGTAGTCATAGTCCGCGTCGGCCGGGCTGGCCGATTTCACAGAGCGCGGACCGCTGGCCGGCGTCGGCAGCCGGAACGAGGGAGCATCCGCGTCCTCGTCACGGGCGACCACGCGCGACGCGACGGCCTCCTCGACTTCATCCGGCAGCGGCGGAGTCGCGAGTCTCGGCCGAGCAGCCACATCAGCTGCGGGCGCGCGCCGAGGCGGCCGTGGTGCAGTTTCGACAACTTCGTCGTCGTAAACGCGGCGCGGCGGCCGCGGCGGCTCATTGACGGGCTCGTCGTCATCGTAGCTGCGGCGGCGCGGGCGCGGGCTGCGCACGGGCTCCACGACATCTTCATCCTCGTACTGGCGGCGAGACGGTCGCGGCGGGCGCACGACCTCATCTTCATCATACGCTAGCTTGTCGCGCCGCTTGCCAATGCGCCGCGAGGCCTCGTAGTCGGCTTCATCGAGGTTTTCCGGCGCGCGGCGCCGCGGCGGCGCCTCGCCGTCAGCCGGCTCAAGAAGAGGGTCAATGCGGTCAGCACTACTCGGCGGCCGCGATGTGCGGTCTCTGGCCGGGCGCGCGACGCTGCGCGACGCGCGGTCCACAAACTCCTCTTCGCGCTCCTCGTACGGCTCTAGATCGGGGTCAATGCGCTGCGCACTGCGCGGAGCGCGCGCGTGCGGCGCGCGAGCCGAGCGCTCGGCCGCAGCACTGCGCGACGACCGGCCGAAGAAGTCCTGCTTCGGGTCCTCGATCGGCTCCAAAGTGGGGTCAATGCGCTCGGCGCTGCGGCGCGGGCGCGAACCTGGCGCACGCCCCGAGCGCTCGGCCGCAATGCTGTTCGACGTGCGGCCGAAGAAGTCCTCCTTTGGGTCCTCAATGGGCTCCAGAGTCGGATCAATGCGGTCCGAGCTTCTCAGCGGTCGCCCCGGGCGCCGCGGCTCTCCCCTTCGTGGCCGGTCGTATTCATCGTCCACGGGCGGCGCACGAGGCCGACTACTGCGAGGCGGCGTCCCGTCAAGGTCGTCCTCGTAGTCCGGGCGCGGCCTCGGTGGGCGACGCGCGCGCGGCGCAGGCTCATCGTCGAGCTCATCACGGCGGGGCCGAGCTGGCGGCCTCCTGTTGCCGGCCGGTGCACGGTCGTCGAACTCGTCGTCGTCGTAGCGGGGCCGGCCGCCCGAGCGCGCGGGTCCCCGCGGCGGTGCACGGTCGTCTTCCCACTCATCGCGGTGTCTCCGCGGACGGTCAGCCGGGTGCCGCGCCCGGCGGTCGTGCACAGCTTCCTTATCCTCGCCGAAGGCAAAGCCAAGTAGCGGCTTCTTCACGCGGCCCTCCCCGACTACCATGCGTCGCAGACCTCCGCTCAGCGTGGAGCGGCCACTGTCGGCCGGGTCGTCGTCGTCGCGGTGAGACCGCGAGCGGTGAAGATCGGCCTCCATGCGGCGAGCACGAACCTCATCCTCACGAGCAGTGCGGGCGTCAATTCTGCGTACATCCCTCACGAATTCAGAGGCATCGTCCCGCATCTTGCCTAGCAGTGTGCAGGCGAGCGCTTGGAAACGTAATACGGCTTATGTCTGGGGCAAGTGGCCTGCGGCCAATCCAGCCGCCGCGACGACTCCGCGGCAGCAGCGCAAGTCAACGAATCGACTTCGAAGGAGAAACCGTAGAGAACTCTATTGAGGAACGACCGAACACATCATTCGCTTGTCTTACGATTTTTGAGAACAGGCCAATGCCCTAGTGTAGTGGCAATCGCGTTGAGGCCGCGCGTACGCGATAGGATCCTCAAATCAGATACGAAGCCAAATTGTTAGATACATTCATGTCGAAATAGACGATTGAGAGGGCTGGGAATATTCGCAGTCCCCAGGTCGGGCAGCAGCCCAAGGTTGCGCTCGCTAGGGAACCAGCATTAAAGACACTGGACTATATATGCACGGCTAAAAACGATACTTAAAGTCATTCGTTTGCAATTGCCCAGCGATAGGCGCCAAGCGTGAAGCCAGTATAAGTCTAACGATGCACTGCGGTCACATTGCAGTGACTCGCGCTCTCTTGCACACGCGCGCCCATACACGCAAGAGATCCACCCATAAACTAGCGGCCAATGATGCTTTTTGCCGGCTTCAGCACGAGGATAACCGTCTTTTAGCGGCACATTGTGCCTCGTAGTATTTGCAGTTCCGGCCATGAGCCCTTCCGGTGCGCCCGCTAAACATCTAGCAAATGGCCGCAACTACCGCCTTGAACACTAGCACGAGCCGGCAAGATACGTGAATGAAGCGTCTAAGATGAGGGACTCTGTTATAGCGACAGAGACCATCTATTTCTCTTCGCTGTTCAATTGGGCACGGTCGCAGCCGTTCGGCAGCAAGGACCTGCTGATGCTGGAGTGCCTGTTGCTATCGTGGATATCGTGCGGGCGGCGCAATTGCCGTGCATCTGGGAAGGGTTGGTATAATGAGCGGCCAGTGATCAGAAGCAACGAGAGATAAATAAGAGGAGCATGCGGAATAAATTAGTAAATTAGCCGGCAGCCAGCGGGAAGAGCAGCAGCATCGCCAGTACACAAAACAAAAGCAGTCAGAGCCGGGACTTATCCGGCAAAGAATCCCAGCGGAACGAGACATGTCTTCGGCGGCGCGTCGGAGCGGATGCAGTCTGCTCGGCCTCCAAGCAGTATTTGCCCACCTTGTAGTGCTGCTGCGGGTCAAATGCCTTAACATACGCCCAGCCGAGGTACTCGTCGCAAAAGCGACAGGTGAGCTTCTGTACGACGTACTTTCCCGAGAGCATGGATTGTGTTTTGGCCGCCTCGCGGTTCACGTTCACTACGTGGCTCAGGAAGTTTGCCTCGCCGTACTTGCCCGTGAACTCGCCCGGAATGTGGTGCTTCCTCTGAGCTAGCGGCGTCATGCACTGCGCACATTGCCACCCCAAATCCTGCGGGGCTATGTTCAGTTTGCACGGAATGCCCATTGGCAAGGTCTATAGCAGTTCTGGCGGGGTCGTAAGGGGGGATGTGTTGCCAGGAGGAGGTGCTTTGTTATATACACGCAATTGACTCAGACAAGCAGGCCCTATGGTAGATCCCAACTTTGAGCCTTTGCGTAATTGGGTAGGTCTTTCCTACATATGCAGATTGGCGGGAAATGGGAGCTAGTAATTTGGACTAACGGGGTTAATCGGGGCTAGGGTACACCTCCATTGTGACGCACTTAACTGCGTGCCTACTAAGACGCACTTCCGCGGACGCAATACGTTAGGCAAAGATAAGATGAGGCTAGGGGCTAAGCTGCTCGTCTTCTGCAAGTAGACTCTCCCATGCGCAAATGCGGATCTTGGCGCTGTGAATCACCGCGCGGCGCACCCAGCCCGCCCAGCCGATCGCTGCTTAGGTACGCTCGGTGACATAGTCCTGCCGGTCAGGTACAGCTCGATAAGGTAAGGGTTAGGCATGTGGCGACTTTTTTTGGGGCCCAGTATTCGGCGCCGGAGCGCATCATTAGACTCTGAGGCTGCCCGCCATGAGTCGGCGGCAAGCGTTTGAGGCCCTAAGCAAAAGCTGCACACCAGGGCTCTGGGGCGTGCGGCCGCGATTGCCTCTGTATCTGCGGAGGCACGCCTTCTCCACACATTCTCGGCCGTCATGGTCGTATCCAGGGAGACAGAGCCAAGGGTTTGCTAGCGCAGGCGTGTGAGTAATCACATGTTATGCTGCATGACTGGTGGATATTTATGGCTGCGCCGACGCCGCCGCAGAGGCAGTAGCTTGAACAGCAATACCAGACACGCTCAATGGCCGCGCCAATGCTTCATATGCACCTAATGAGATATTCTAGACCCGAAAGTCAAACTATTTCTTGTGTCTGCCGATGAATCGAGCCGCTGCGGTCTCGGGCCGATTATCAAGTTCTCGCTTAAATGATCAACCTTGGCTAAGGAGCAGGCCTAAAATGCCTGAACCTTGAATGCATATTTCTCCACCACGCAAGCTCAGCCGCGTTTTCCGTCTGCGGGAACACTCAAGCCCGCAAGCTCAGCCGCGCGTTCCCTTTCCTAGAATGCTCGGCCCCACAGAGGGCAGTACTCAGTTAGCGCTCGGACCGACAAGCAAGTAGAGTTCCCAAACAAGCACGGGGCGCCGCCTTTTTAGCGCCGACGCGAAGCCCGAGAGGTTTTCCGCAACCAAAAGGCTGCCACAATGTATGCCGACACTGCCGCTCTTGAGTGCGCTACATCCGCAGGCATAAGTAAATATTCGCAGCGAACAAGCTTTTTTTTTTCCAAGTTCACAGGCGTCAAGAAGCAGGATCGTTTATGTAGAAGGTCGTTATAGTTGTATCGCTTGCCGGCTATTCGGCTTAGCAGTAGACTCTGAGCATTGAGCATCCATATATAGGGCCTTAGTCGAATCCGAGATCGATCTGCATGTCTCGAATCCGACCTTTTCTTGTGACAATTCGGTGTTTGTCGCGCGACGCAGCCATCGACGCTCGAGCGCGCTTGCCTGGCCCACGTGGGCCTTCGCTACCCTAGCTTTATTTATCACCTTCCAGCAGCTCTAGGCGCTGCGGATCGTCTTTCTCGAGTAGCTGGCCGCGCTTTTGAGAATGTTGTTCGGCGAGAAGCTGAGAGCAGAGGCGTACGAGCCCTGGATCAAGCATTACATTTCCTATGATCAGCTGAAGAAGCTGCTCAAGGAGAGCATTACTGGCGATGAGTGGACTGAGGAGGACGAGTCGCGGTTCGTGCAGCAGCTCGACACGGAGCTGGACAAGGTTTACGGCTTCGAAACGGAAAAGTTTGAGGAGATCAGCAGCAAACTTTCGAAAATCGAGGCCCAAATCGACAACTCTGATGCGCAGCTGCAGCCAAAGCAGCTCGAGGGTGACCTCGAGAATATACTGGACAATGCGACGCAACTAGACCGTTTCCGGCGCATCAATTATACGGGCTTCTCAAAGCTCGTTCGCAAGCATGACCGCATCCATTCGCAGTACCACGTTGGTCCTTTGCTACAGGCGCGTCTTAACGCACTGCCATTCCACAGCGAGGACTACTCGCCGCTCCTGCGCCGGCTCAGCCACATTTACACGTTTCTGGACCAGGAGGAAGGAAAATTGCACAAGGCGGGCTCTCTGGCCCGAACGCAGAGTCTCGGCTCTGTGGACCGCGCGAACCACTTGACCGGATACGTGACGCTGCAGTTCTGGGTGCATCCTGACAACTTGATGGAGGTGAAGACCCGCATTCTGCGACGGCTTCCCGTGCTTGTGTATAACCGCGAAGATGAAGACGACGAGACAGGCCGCGACCCTACCGTCACGTCGCTGTACCTCGACAACTCGGACTTCCAGCTATACCAAGCACTTCTTGAGCGCCAAGTCGGAGACCAGGACAAGGTTTCAGCCACATCTCTGCGTTTCCGGTGGTACGGACATCTGTATGAGAAGCCCGAGATCGTGCTGGAGCAGCACAACGAGTTGAATGGCCAGATTACGCGCGTATCGTTGAAGGAAAAGATGATCAACAAATACTTGGCTGGCGACAGAGCCGTGTTTGAGAGGCAGGCTCGGAAAATGCGCGAGCGTCATGCGCAGCCACAGGCTATCGACGACTACAAGGCTGCCGCGACGGAGCTGCAAGACACGATTAGCCGGTTGCAGCTGAAACCTATGTTGCGCACGGTGTATAAGCGTACTGCGTTTGAGATTCCGGGCGACGACCGTGTGCGTGTGATCCTCGACCAAGACATCATGTTCATGCGCGAAGATGACTTGAACCAGCAGAGGCCCATTCGCAACCCCGCGAACTGGCACCGTGCCGATCTCGATCAACCTGGCGTGAACGTGTCGAGCATGCTGCGCAAGGGCGAGTATGCACGGTTCCCATACTCAGTGCTCGAAGTGCGGCTTCGCGCGGACGCCGACAGCGGCGTGAACAAGTTGGCTTGGGTCGAGGAGTTGGAGGCCCTGAACCTTATCAAGAAGGTGCCTCACTTCACGAAATTCTTACAGGGAATTGCCGTACTCTTTGGCGAGGATGACCGACTCAAGAGCTTGCCGTTTTGGCTAAACGATCTGGACGTGAGCAAAATGGGAGAGCCGCAGTCGCAGTCTCAGGCGCAGCAGCAACAACCCGAGCCGCAGGCAGGGCCCTCGGACCAGCCGCCGAACCCGCGCCGCCGCATCCGCGATTACAAGTTTGACGACGACTCCGACGTTTATGACTCGGAGGACTCTGGGATCATGGATACTGGGCTTGAGGATGAAAGCCGAGATGAGCACACCGACGACGTGGGCTACCCAACCCGAGTAAACGGCAAGATCAGTGACGGCGAATCAGAGGACGACGAGGTTGATCTGCCCCCTGGTGTTGAGCGGCCGAATGAATGGATCAAGAACCAGACATCGCTCAAGATCGAGGCCAAGGTCTGGCTCGCAAACGAGCGCACTTTTAACAAATGGCTACACGTTACTTGTCTGCTATCGGCGCTCACATTCACGCTCTACTCTTCGGTGGCTGCGTCCACGTCGCCGAAGGTTGCTACGCTTGTCGCTTATGTGCTATTTGCACTCACGTTGTTCTCAGGCATCTGGGGATACATACAGTACCTGCTGAGAATCAAGTATATCAAGGAGAGGGGTGCATACCACATGGACTCACCGATCGGCCCCATAGTCATCAGCGTCGGGCTGCTCCTGGCACTCGTGATCAACTTCTTGTCTTTGTACAAGGCGAAGGCGCTTGAGCCCGTGCTGGCCATGTTTGCCCTTCATTAAGCCAAAAACCAAATAAGATGAGCTGTGTGACCTAGGGCATAAAGTTAAAACGAAAAAAAACTAATTGAGTATATTTCATAACATGAATTCAGGCGCTGAAGAACCTGGCACCTCGATCTAGTTCGTGGCAAGCGCTCCACACGGGTCCCAAGGAGGCAGCTCAATGGGGTCGAGCTCGAGCTGCGAGGAGTACTCGGGGATCTCGCTCTTGTTAACGACAACCTGGTACACGTACTCCTTGAAGAAGTCGTGCGACATCGTGTAGTAGCCGTCCTTGCCCTTCTCTTTGCCCCAGGAGTTCTCGACCTTCCAGCGGAGAGGCTTGCCCTCCGAGTCGAGGTGCACGCCCGTGAACACCATGGCGTGGGTCATGAGGCTCTGGTGGTACCGCAGCCGGTCCGCCTTGGCCTGCTTCGGCTCGAATCCAAGCGACTTGTAGTCCCAGATCTCGGTGTCGATGATTCCCGTCGGAGTGTGGTGGTAGATGGGCGTATGCGTACCGAAGAACACGGGCTTGTTAGCCTTGATGCGCTCAATGGCCTTTGTAGCGAGCACGTCGATGTCGGCGTTGAAGTACACGACCTCGCCGGCCTCAACCACGTTGCCCAGGCGCTGCACGTGGATGGGGCGCTCGAACTGGTTGCGCGGGTCGTGCAGCAGGGACACACCCTCCTTCGCATCCCAGCCAATAACATCGTGGTAGAAGTCAAGCGGCGTGAGGTTCTCGATCGTGTGGAACTTCTTGTCCTTGTCGGTGTACTCCCAGTCGAACTTCGTAGGCGGAGCACCAAGGAACACGACAAGCAGCTGGTGGATGCGCTGAATCTGCTTGCGCTGCAGGGGCTTCGGGTCCTTCTTGGCGGCCACGGCCTCGCGCAGCTCCTGCGCGTACTGGCGCAGCAGCGTCGTCACGAGCTCGTTCACTGCCGCAGACGACTCCGTGTTGGCGCTCTCGCCGTACACAGACATGGGCACGACGCCGTACTTCTCGATAATGTTCACGAACATGCCGAACTGGCCGCCGTCCGAGACGGGGTCCGTGAGCAAGTGCTGCACGATGCGAGAGTCGACATCCTCATCAGCCGTCTTCACGATCTGCTCGAGGAAAAAGTTCGCCTTCTCGAGCTTGTCGTAGAAGAAAAGGAAGCCCGGCGACAGCTCAACGTTCTCGAGGTTGTACTTACGCATGAGCGGGATGCGCAGGGTGTTCGTAGCCGCGAACAGCCAGCAGCGGCCGCTCGAGCGCTGGTTCATGCGCGGCGCGCCCTCAGGCGTAACGACGGTGTTAAAGACGCCCGTCGTGTACTTAGTCTTGGACTCACGGCGAATAAGCGCGTCGGACACCTTACTGTTCACGGCGACGGTCGAGGCAAACGAAAGAACGGGGTCCTTCTGGACCTCGGCCGTCCACGACGCGAGCGTGTCGCTGGCGAGAGCAACCGACGGAGAGGGCTTGGAGCCAAAGAAACGCATTTGTTTAGTGTGAGTTGATGGCACTAACAAGAAAAGGCACCGCTTAAATAACACCTGGGCCTATCACTGTACCCGAACCCACGACGCACGTTCAGGCGGTTAGAGTACCCAAGGAGTACCCGCTCGGCATCGCCGTACGGGAGTCGGGGCACGCGGCCTACGTTAAGCTGAAGCTAAGCTACGCAAGATGCGAAGACCAGGTGCTCATCTGAAATGAAAGGCCCACCTTGGAGCCCTAGCACTGCGCGGGTAGGCGCACGCAAGGTCTTCCGAGCGCACCGCGAGCGCTGGTCACATGCGCTGGCGAGTATATAGCGACATGCTCGTGACGATAGTCATGGCGGGTGAACTGGGTTGGGGGGCGCCCCGCGTACTCAAAACGTGTCAAAACTCGCGACCAGTATCTATCATTGAGCAGGCAGGCGACTCATACAGCAAAGTTCATACCATCGCGTTGCGCGGGGCTACTTCGCAGCATCTTCATCATCACTATACGACTGGGATTTCAGCTTAATGTAGCTTTCCAGTGATGCAGAGGTCTGAAGGGACGACTTCTCCGTCCATTCAGATGGCCGAAGTGCGTACCTGTGCTCTGAACTCAATCGCAAATTAGCCTAGAGGATATACAGCATGAGTAAAAAAAAAAAAAGGCGGCAGGGCAAAAATTGGAATAAAAGAAAAAGCAGAAATATGAGAAGAGAAGTCACGCAAGCGTTTCCCTGAGACTGCGTATCAAGAGCACGCGTTTGTTCTTAATTCGTAGCCAGCGCCCCGCAGGGGTCCCAGGGAGGCAGCTCAATAGGGTCGAGGTCAAGCTGAGTATCGTACTCGGGGATCTCGCTCTTGTCTACGACGACTTGGAATACGTACTCCTTAAAGAACGCATGCGACAGAGTGAAGAATCCATCTTTGCCCTCGTCTTTACCCCAGGAGTTTTCGACTTTCCAGTGCAACGGCTTGCCGTCATCATCAAGGTGCACGCCCGTGAACACCATCGCGTGGCTCATGAGGCTCTGACGATACCGCAGACGGTCAGCCTTGGCTTGCTTCGGGTCGAAGCCGAGCGACTTGTAGTCCCAGAGCTCAGTGTCGATGATTCCAGTAGGCGAGTGGTGGTAAATGGGGGTTTGAGCGCCGAAGAACACGGGTTTGTTCTCCTTGAGACGCTCCACGGCCTTCGTGGCGAGCACATCGATGCCGACATTGAAATACCCGACCTCTTCAGCTTCAACCACATTGCCAAGATGCTGCACACGCACAGGGCGCTCGAACTCATTGCGCGGGTCGTGTAGCAAAGAAACGCCCTCCTTGGCATCCCAGCCGATCACGTCGTGGTAGAAACTGAGCGGTGTGAGGCCTTTAATGGTATGGAACTTCTTGTCCTTGTCCGTATACTCCCAGTCAAACTTCGCCGGGGGCGCGCCAAGGAACACAACCAGCAGTTGGTGGATTCGCTGGATCTGCTTGCGCTGCAGGGGCTTTGGATCCTTCTTGGCCGCCACAGCCTCGCGTAGTTCCTGCGCATACTGGCGCAGCAGCGTTGTCACGAGCGAGTTCACGGCGTCGGTGTTCTCGGTGTTCACGTTCTCGCCATACACAGATCCCGGCACAACACCATACTTCGCAATGATGTTGGCGAACATGGTGAACTGGCCACCATCGGAAGCAGGGCTCCTTACTAGCTGCTGCACGATGCGCGAGTCGACTTCCTCGTCTGCCGTCTTTACGATCTGCTCCAGGAAGTAGTTCGCCTTTTCGAGCTTGTCGTAGAAGAAGAGGAACGCGGGTGACAACTCGAATTTCTCGAGATTGTATTTGCGCATCAAAGGAATGCGGAGGATGTTCGTTGCGGCAAACAACCAGCAGCGCCCGCTCTCTTTCTGATCCATACGCGGGGAAGGCTCGGGCGTCACGACGGTGTTGAAAACACCCGTCGTGTATTTGGCCTTCTGCTCGGGGTGAAGCAGTGTGTCCTGAACATTACTGTTATAAGCGACTGTCGAGGCAAACGAGAGCAGCGGGTTCTTGCGAACGTCTTCCGTCCAAGCCGCAATCGTGTCGCCATCTAGAGCCACTGAGAGGGGAGACCTGAATCCAAAGAGATGCATGGGGTTCAATTCAGCCAGAATATTGGTGTGAAGGCTTTTGTATGTGTGGACAATGCCATTCACGACCTCTTAAATAAGTGACAGTCCAACACGTAAACCTAGCCCTTGACGCACGTCCATGCATCGAGATTACGCTTCAATATCGCCGTGCGACGTGCCCTCCGACACAAGATAGCGAACGGCAGAGTACCCCGCTCAGAGTCATGCTGTACAATTTCATGCCGGTGCGGAACAAGCGCGCATGTGAAATAGCGCTTATTGCTTCCTCAGTAGCGTGAGCTCCGTGCTACAATTGTAAGCGTCTCCTACAGTCCATGACGTCATCCCCCTACTACTGTGTGCAAGACGAGCGCTTCGGGTGGCGCCGACCCGTCGATCTTGGCGGTACCCACGAGGTCCCCCGATCACGAGATGCCAAGCTAGGAATGCGTGTCATACGCGTGCGCCCGTACATGCCGTGCCTGCATGTTGCATGTATGCTGCGCGGCTCGCAGCAACATTCGTGGCAACGCGGGTGGGTATGGAGTGCGTACACGATGCGCAATAAGCATCATCGATCGTTGAGCAGGCTAGCTACTACATTAGAGTTAATACATCTGCTCAGTGCCAGAGCAGTTCTATCGAGTACCAGCTTCTTTTTTTTTCCTTTTTAAGCATATGCTCAGGAGCGCATGTCGACCTCGCTGAGCCCCATCGTGCCGCCGAGCTCGCGGAAGCGGGCCATGTAGTGGCGGTGCTTGCTCAAAGAGACCTCCGTCAAGTTTGGCCAGTACACCTTGTGCACGTACTTGAAGTTCACGGCGCCGCCGTACTGCTTGTCGAGCTGCTCAGGGGGCACGTAGTTTTCGAAAGGCTCCTGGAACACAAGCTTCTCACGTGTCATCGGGTCAATGAACGGGTTGATCAGCTTCAGGAACATCCACCCGAGACGCGGGATGTTGCAGAGCAGGGCGCGGCCCAGGCGCTCGGGGTAATGGTTCTGCAGAATGTTCAGCACCTCGCGGCCCACGCCGATGGAGGGCATCTTCGAGCCGTGCTTGAGATCAATGAGCAGCGCGAGTTGATCCTGGCCGGGCATCGACATGTCAATGACGCGCTCAAGCATGTACACGAGATGCTGGACCTGGCGGTGCGACGACTTCGTGTTCTGCAGGCCTGGCTTCAGGTAAAGGCAGGGCCGCGCGTCATTATCGTAGCCAAGAATGACCTCTTTGCCAGTCTCATTCTCCTCGCTCACGAGATCCGGCGTGAGCGACGACTCTGGGTCCACGCCAAACGTGCGCCGCCACACGAGCGTATCCTCCAGCCGCTTGATCGCCACCTTTACGGACCACTTCGACGCACGCAGGTAGCGCAGAAAGCACTCGCGACTCAGCCAAGCCAGCTCCGACTCGCTCAATGGCGAAGTCGCGTGCCTGTGCTTTTCGTCGTTGGGCAGCTCCTTCAGTTGCTGGAAATGCTGCAGGATTTCATCGTAGTGCTGCTGCTGCTCCTGCGTCAGCTTTGGGGGCTGCGGCGTGTGCGACGCGGGGCTCGGAGCCGCGAATGCCGTCTCCTGAACCGGTGCCATTCGCTGCAGAATTAAACGGGCCGTTCGAAAACAGGAAGAAGGCAAGCCTGGTTTTCCTTAACCTCCTGGCGACGCGCGCGCGTGTGTCAGCAGCAGCTTTAAAATCTCGCATAACCGTCATGTGATCGATGTCTCTGCGCGAAATTTCACCCGCGGGGCGACGGCGGCATAGGGGCGCGCACGCGCATGTGGGCGCAAGCGCGCGCCTAGCGCACTGTTATGAAAGCAGCAATACGGAGATCGCGACAAACTCCTCATATTCTCTGCGCGTCTACCGCAGAAGTGGCTCTCGCCGCTGTCCATCGGCGCCGGCGCTGCACGCGCGGCCGGAGAAAACGGATCGGAGCCGAGCCGATCAGGGTTGCATATGCGCCCTTGCCCTTGACTAAATTAGCTGGGGTTGTAAACTAAATTGAGTTAAATTACAACAATAAATAATTTAAGCTGACTCGGGCCAGCAGGCACTAGTCCCGTACTACGCGGCTCGCGACTGTGCCCAGGCGCGCACGAGCGCCAGCTGATCCTCCATGCGAGCGCTGGCGGCCTCGGCCGTGCGCAGGTCGTCGAGCCACTCCTGCCGCGAGCGCACCATCTCGTGCAGCTGCTCTAATTGCTGAGCCGTGGCAGAGAGTTCTGCGTCTAGCTGCTCGGAAACAGTGCGGTCACGCGTGGCCATAGCGTCTAGCTCGGCAGCCGCCTGCTTAAGCCGGAGCCGTAGATCATCGGCACGCAGGCGTGCTTCACGCATGCTATCCTCGAGCCGCACCTGTTCATTTTTCAAATCGAGGTTCGTGGCGCTTTGAGCATCGCGTTCCCGAGTCAATTGGTCGAGTCGCCGCTGCATAGGCATAGCACGCACCTTTACAGACTCCTCTTGCTCCTGAGCCGCGCGCATTTGAGTCTTCAAGGCAACAAGCCGCTCCAAATTTGCTGTGACCGCCTTCAAAGCATCCTGCGCGAAGCCGTACGCCTCGCCGCGCGCTTGCGCGTCAGCCAGGCGCCGGCGCGCCGCGTCCACGCGCTGCATAACCGCATCAAGGTCCGCCTCTAACGTTTCTACGCCGCGGGCGAGGACCGGCCTCAGCTCCGCAACCTCCTCTCGAATGCGAGCAAGCTCGGCGTCGGCAGCCGCAAGAGCCTGGCGCTTCTCGTCAACGCCTCGCTGCAAAGTATCGCGCTCTGCCTCAAGGTTCGCATATGCCGTATTGGATTGCTCGATTTTGCGCTTCAGCTCATTGGCATTGCTGCGGACGCGGGCGCGCGCCTCCTGTAGACTCTCGTCGCGGCCGTACACGACCCGGCGCTCCAGCAGCTCGCTCTCCTTGTTGACCAATCGCGCTTCCTCCAGCTCGAGTTGCCGAATTTCGGCGAGCTGCGCGCCGTAATCTTGCATAAATTTGGCGCGGAACGCCAGGAACGCGTCAACCTGGCGCATCTGGTCCAGCCAGCGCTCAAGCGTCGCCCGCCTAATATCGGCGAGACAGAAGTCATTGATCTGGCACGAGTGTGCCACAATGCACATGTGCTGAAACCGCACGAGTGGCAGCACGGCGGCGTCGGCGTCGAGCGGCGACGCCGCGGCGTTGTGCGGCGTTATGTCTCGAATAAGCAAGCTCCAAATGCGCTCGGCTACGTCAGCCGGCGGAGGCTGAGCCGAACCCGTGTCAAGATATGGCAGTAGGCCACTCGCGTCGGGCTCGCGCTCGACTATCTCCCGTACAGAAGTCGCGGAACTGAGCGCCTGCATGCTAAGACATCGCTAGGCCGCGAGTTACGTAAAGTAAACATCGAGTCGCGCCGGCGGCCGAGCAGGGACGAGCCGGAACTGCAACCGTGTGCAGCCCCTCAGTTGTATGTAGAAATCGACGAAATAAGTGACAGCGGTCACAATTCCTAGGGACTGTCTAATAGTTTACATCACATGGCCGCGCTATCCTTACCGCGACTTCGGCAGCGCAACATACGACGCTGGCCGTGGTGCTGCTCATGTCGATGACAGGAACCTAGCTACCCCGGTACGTGCTGTAAGAATAGTTGGAAAGCAGCAGCGGGATGTGGTAGTGCGGCTGCGGCGGGTTGCTAACCACGAACACGACCTCCACGACAGGGAAGAACGGCTCGCCCTCATTGGCCGCGCTCAGATAAGGTCCGGTCTCGAACTTGATTTTGTGCACACCGGGACTGACTGACTGCACGCGGGGTGACTCCCATTGCACGATGCGGCCGTCGGCGTCGGTTACGCCAACTGCGATGCTTTGCTCGCGCGCGTCGGCGATACGCGAAAGCTCACACTTCACTCCCGCCGCAGGAGAGCCCTTGACAGTGTCTAAGATGTGACACGTAATGTAGTCGCGGTCGGCCATGTTTGCGACAGTTAACGATAAGAACTCACAGCGCTGGGCTGGAGATCGGGGTGTGGGTGGGACTGCAACCCAAGCCCACAACTGACTAGTCTCAAGGGTCGCGAGACCTGGGCGCGGGCTTTGGCGGCTACTGCCCTGGCCCTCGAAAAGTTTCCGTAGAGACCAACATTTTGGCAGTCTCGGTTATCTCCACAATGTTTAAGGTAGAGGGATTGAACGTCCCGAACACTGTCAAGGTTGACGATAGCAAAAAGAAAAAGAAGGCTGAGCCTGCGAAACTTTCGGGCGATGACCTGCAGGGCATGTTTAGTGAGCTCGATCCGAACCGGAAGTCGAAGCAAAAGAAGCCCACAGCAAAGGGTCCCGTAGACACAAAGGCCGACAATGGGCCGAGTCTCGCGAATAAAAAACAGGACGATGCGACGCGTGCCCAGAAGAAGCGGGAATCAGACGAGGCGGCCCCGCGCGCCAAACCGGCGAAGCGTGCTAAGGCCGCGCGCGATGCGCCTACGCCGGCGTCCCAACCGTCAAAGCAAGACTCCAGACCTGCACGCAAAGGTGGCGAGGAGAAGCAGCGCACTCCAAATGACGGCGCCCGCAGCCAGAGCAATGCCGACGCAAAGGCGGCCGCTAAATCCGCTTCCCGCGAGGCGGCTCAGCCTTCGAAGGGGCCGACTTCGACAAAGCAATTAACGCCGCTACAACTCAAGATGCAGCAGAAGCTCTCGGGCTCGCGCTTCCGCTGGATCAATGAGCAACTATACACGACGTCGTCCGACCACGCGTTCCACATCTTCCAAGAGCAGCCGCAAGTGTTCCAGGAGTATCACGACGGGTTCCGCCACCAGGTTGAGTCATGGCCAGAGAACCCTGTCGTGAGTCTTGTGCAGCAGTTCAAGGACCGCCTACAGAAGCCGCTCAACGCTCCTGGTGGTCTTCCTGCGGACAAGCCGACGGGCCAGGTCGTCGTTGCCGATATGGGCTGTGGTGAGGCTGAGCTCGCGCTCGAGCTGGGTAAGTTCCAGCACCGCAAGGCTAGATTTAATGTGCACAGCTTCGACTTGTATGCCGCGAACGAGAGGATAACTGCCGCCGACATTGCAAACGTACCGCTCCCTGATGAGTCGTGCCATGTTGTCGTCTTTTGCCTCGCGTTGATGGGCACAAATCTTGTGGATTTCTTGACCGAGGGCATTCGCGTGCTGAAGCCAGGTGGACTGATCTGGATTGCCGAGATCAAGTCTCGATTCAGCGGATACGACACTTTCATTGAAACCTTAAAGAAGATGGGCCTCTATCATAAGACTACGGACGAGAGCAACAAGATGTTTGTCAAGTTTGAGTTCGCCAAGCTGCCGCACAAAATGGCCCAGGCTAGCGAAGTGCGGCCTGATCTCAGGCTCAAACCTTGCATTTACAAGCGCCGGTAAACCGGATATGTACTAAAGTAAAGAATATAGTACGAAAATACCGTGGGCGTCAGCCATTAGCCATTTAGCAGCGTACTATAGGCTCGCTGGGGTGAGACTTGCAAAAGATTCGGTTCATATCAAAGTGGCAAGCACGAACTAAGTATGAATTTTGCCGGCTCAACGCTGCGCGCCCGGCGCGTTTGGCACGCGCTCACCTCCACCGCGTCTTACCCCTGATCACATGATCAGGGGGTTGTTGACATGGCGTGGCGCGCGCGCTTCTTCACCAGAGAGACAGACAGGTTGCGTTAAGCTTGGCCTCCTGCTGCGCGTTATCGAAGCAGCCACCGATGTTCGATGATTGGGCATATCATGATGTTTATGCAGTTCATGCACCGATAGCCCCGCCCGAGCCGCCAGTGGCTCCGGCGCCTCAAAAGCAGACCCGGGAACGTGCTGTCTCAATTGTACGCAGCGTTGCTCAGTCGCGACTCGAAGTGGATGTGCCAACGCCGGAAGTCCGGCCTCGTGCATATTCTCTACTTCTGAGGCCGAAGCGCGAACCTGAGAAGCCATCTGAAACACCCTTCTCTCGCGCCGAGGCGACTGAGCTATGGGACCGCCGCAGGTGGCTGGGTAGCGCGTACGATCCCGAACTCCTTGCGTTTAACGAGCAGCTGTGGGAGTCGGAGATCTCTGAATTCGCTGAGGCGCGCACGCAGGCGCGGCTTGCGGCGCGCCTCGCCCACGAGCAACGCATAGATGCACAAGCGCAGTTGCAACATGTGTCTTGGATTTCACATGAGCTGGACGATATCGAAGAGCACGATACAGCCCCTTTACAACAGCTGGCGAAGCGCGTCGATGGCCTTACCGAGAAACGCGAACTTGTCGGCAAAGTAAAACGCGCCATTTCTGATGTGTACGATGCGCTAGACCGTGTGACTCGCATTCTGAGAGGACCAGCGCCCCGTGTTGTACCCAAGCTTCCCGAAATGTTCGCTGAAATCGATGCGGCCCTTGCATTCTGCGCGGCCCACCCAGACTTCACGCAAGCGTCTGCCACGGCACAGGGCCTACGCAGTTGCGCAAAGCGGGCTATTGACATTGCAAAGGCTTACAGCGTCCACGAGCTGCGTAAAGTGACTGAGCGCGTTCGCACAAAGGTGCAGGCGAACCCGAGCGCTGCGCAAGCCCTTGTGTACGCGAAGTTCGAGGCAGACTCCGCGCATTGTGCGCGCGTGATTTCCCTCATAGCCGATCATGCATCGCGTGCGGATCAAGCCGACATTGCTAACGTGTTTGCCGAGCTGCAGTACGAGTACTTTGGCTTGCGCATGCAGCTCATTGGCGACGAGGCTGCGCGCTTCGCCGAGCCGCTGCTCGCGTTCACGCAGCTCAACGATGCATTTTTCGACGCTGCGCGCAGCTCGATGGTCCAGTTTAAGCAGCTCTTCACTGCTGAACAGCGGCTCTTCAGTAACCTCTTCGGCAGTGCGACGCCTGAGTTTGCGAGCTGGCTTGTGGATGTGTGCGATCCGCTCTATAATGCCTTGCGTAGACTCATTGTTCGCGAAACAGATGTAGGAAGGCTGTGCCAGCTCATAGTACTTGTGCATAAGGAGTCTGACGATGTCGCGGAAGAAGCAGACACAAAGTCGGTTACCTCGCCCGCTGCTGCTGCCGACCCGTTCCAGGTTATCTACGCGGATGCGCAGCAGCGGCTCGTGTTCAGAGCTGACCTTGAGATTGACAGCTTCCGTTCCTATGTGCCCAGCGCCAAGGACTTCAGTCGAGCACGGTATCCTGTGGTGGCCCAAGCGCTGGGACTGCTCAGCCAGGTGTACCAGCTGATGAGCACACAAGTGTTCAACGATCTAGCCCACAGGTGCATTCGCGAATGCGTGGCGGCCCTCGACGTGGCCGTGGCCAACCGCGTATCGTCAGGGGGCCTCAGCAGCGCGCCGAAGGTGCACCTCTTCCACATTAAGCAGTTGCTCATACTGCAGTCTCAGATTGTCGACTTTGATCTCGAACATACGGTGCTTCACGAGGTCGACTTCAGCGGTATCAGAAGACTGCTCGAGCTGCCACGCGGCTATAGCTTCCGCGAGCTGCTCAGCTTGGCCTGGGACTCGGTGCCGCAGGTTGTCGAGTACATGTTCGACGCGATGGAGGAGCTGTACGCGTCGCTGCGGCGGGCACTGGACCGGCTGTGCTCGGCACTCGTAGTGTACATTGCTACGTCGCTACAGGGCAATGGCAGCTCTGAGGAAAAATCTGGGAAGTTCCGCGACATGACTGCGGCACAATTCGCCGAGCTGAAGACAGCCATTGCGGAACACATTGGCGACCCGCGTGTCGCAGGCGTACTGCTAGACTCTGCGCAGGAGGCAATTGTGGCCCGATATACGGAGTTCTATAATTCTGCGACCAGTGCCGAGAAGAATGAGCGGCTCATGGACCCGGATATGTTTGTTGCTTGGGTGAGCGGCACAATCGCAGACGAAAACTAATTGTACATATTACACTTTACGCTTGTGCGCCCTTGCCGACGGTGCAGCAGTGGATGCAGTCGCCGAAGCCAGTGCCTGTTGCGACTCGGTGGCGGCAACCTTTTCGGCCGGCTGTGCCGGCGGCGATTTTTTGGTCAATGTGTCAAAAGCGACCTTCATCATAAGCCCGAACCAGTAGAAATTCAAACTAACCAGCGAGAGGTAGCAGGTGAGCTCTACCACTACTAGCCACAGGGGCAGCTCCGCAGGCCGCGCAAATAGGGCCTCGCGGAAAAGGTGGTAGCCGTTGATCGGCCCCGGGATAATGCGGCACAAGAAGAACACAATAATGAGTGCTGCGCCATTGTAGAACTGCACGCTGTCACTCACAAGTCCCGGCACGTTTGTCGCGTACCAGTGCACATTCACGAACGGCGTAGACGCTTCAAACCAAATGAACGGTGCAGCGAAATTGTACATGAAAGGCCGCATGCCCTGACCGAACGTGAAGAGGGCAGCCAGCGCGTGCAGGACGAAGCCCCACCCAATCGAGTCCACATGCTTAACAGAAACGAACACGTCCCACAGAAAGTACCCGACGCATACAGAGTCCACGAGTCCAGCGTACGGCGTGTAGCTCGTGAGCGTAGTGAGACTGCGCGAGAAAAACAGCGGAAAGCTGAGCACGAGCAGGACAATTGCATTCACCTCAGATACAACGTGGTTGGAAAACCCTGCGCGCGTGCCGGCATCCAGCCGGTTGTACCGCGGAGTGAAATACGGAGCCAGGATGCCGGCTGCCACGTAGATCACGGAAAACACGGCTGCAAAGAACAGGATCTCGTGCGCATGGGCTGGAAGCAATGGCAGGCCTAGCCAGTAGGCTAGCGCTTGGACTGCAGCCGAGTCCCTTAGCGACCAGACATCGGCAAACGGGTCAGTCTCAATGGTAGCTAAATACTGGCAGATATGCATCCTCGGATCTCGTGTTCACACGCGCTCAGCCCGAGGAACTACGTACGTATGTTTACTGTCACGTTCGAAAAACTTAAGCTCGCGGCATCACCTGACACTGTCTAAATTAGTCGCTGCCCCCGTAGTAGGCACGTCCGTTCAAGCACGGTCTTCACCGCGTCCGTTGAGACGCACACAACGTAGGTTATTGTCTTATCCGAGTAATGTACAAATTACACCGACAGTCCTTGGATTTTTCATTGGTGTGTAGGTACGAAGTCGAAGCCTGTGCTTGTGACCAGAATACGGCTTGAGGCGACCCCGCGCTATGCAGGCCGCGGCGAGGGCATACCCACGTGATTGAGCCATAACCACGTAGCCTGTTTTTCGTGTTACGCGTCAACTCCACACAAGAAGCATGCACCAGTTTCTCGCGATCCTGACGGTTGCATGGACCTTGCTGGCCCGTGCAGCGGCCCTGCATGTGTATATTGGCGGCAACGAGGAACCCAAGTGCTTCAACCTGGACCTCGGCAAGGACGCGCTTGTTTCCGAGCAGCACAGCGCGTGGGAGCTTGAGGAGAGCACGCAGAAGTGGGTGCGCGACCAGAATCTCGCGATTGAGGTGACGATCGACGAGTTGTTCGATAACAGCCACCGCGTCTATAACCACAAGATGGCCCCCTTCTCGAACTTCCACTTCACGGCGCTCGACGGCGGTGAGCACCGCATCTGCTACCGCGCACTGACCGATGGTTGGTGGACGAAGTCGAAGGTGAAGCTCGAGATCGACTTCACCGTTGGTGAGGGCTCTGACGTCGCCGACACGGAGGGCCACCGTCGCCTCGGCACCCTCGCCGACCGAGTGTCCGAGCTGAACCGCAAGTTCGTGCATGTGACGCGTGAGCAGCGCCTCATGCGCGAGCGTGAAATGAGCTTCCGCGACACGAGCGAGAAGGCTAACTCGCGCGTCTCGCGGATGACCCTCATCCAGATCGTTGTGCTGGCGGCGACCTGCGCGTGGCAAGTCTCGCACCTCAAGTCGTTCTTTGTCAAGCAGAAGCTGGTTTAAGCAAGTCCACAAAAGTGTAGCGAGCTCCTTACAGCGAGCTCTCTTAATGTGCCGACGGCGCGTCAGCTTGCATATGACGTACGGTTTTCAGCCCTCGGTAGGGTTCGGCATAAATACACGGTAGCTAGGTCGTTTTTATTGTGAATCCACTACTTTTCGAGTCTCTTCTCTAAGTACGAAGCGGCTATAATTGCTAGGCTCGGCGCAAGAGCTACCGGCGCACCCGCCCAGAGACGCGTCGACACCGCTCACCGCTCTTAGGGCGCCAGGGTTCGCTGAAATTCTCACCGCTTGTGGCCTGCCTAGCTATGGAACTCGATGAGTATGAGCGGTACGGGCGCCAAATGCTCGTACCTGAGATTGGACTCCCCGGCCAATTGGCTATCAGACAGGCCAAGGTATTGGTTGTCGGGGCGGGCGGGCTCGGATGTCCCGCAATTGCATATCTAGCTGGTGCAGGCGTCGGCGAGCTGGGCATTGTTGATCCGGACACTGTAGAGGTGTCTAATTTGCACCGCCAAATCCTGCATCGCCAGATCGGCCTGTCAAAGGCGTTTAGTGCTGCGCAGTACGTTGCAGACTTAAACCCTGGGGTGAAGACGCACGTATACTGCGAATCGCTGAATGCCACTAATGCCATGCCAATTATCGAGCGTTTCGACGTCGTTCTGGATTGCACGGACACGCCTCAATCTCGGTATCTTATCAATGATGCCTGCGTGCTCGCCAACAAGCCTCTCGTCTCGGCGTCGGCTTTGAAAACGGAAGGCCAGCTGGCGGTTTATCATCATCAAGGCGGCCCATGCTACAGGTGCCTGTTTCCGCAGCCGCCGCCACCACATCTCGTCACTGCGTGTGGTGACGGCGGCATTATCGGTCCAGTGGTAGGGATCATGGGCGTCCAGCAGGCCGTCGAGACTCTGAAAATCATTCTTGGTGTGGAGTTCACGCCAAGCCTGTCCCTCTTTTCCATGTTTTCGTTCCCACAGTGGCGAGCAATGCGCATCCGAGGGCGCCAGGCTAGCTGCGTCGTATGTGGAGATGCACCATCTATTACGTCGCTGGCGTCGTGTGACTACGCAGAGTTTTGTGGCGGGCCGCCGCGTGCAGCCATTGGCTCGAGTCAGCGCGTGTCCGCTGCCGAATTCGCCAAGCTGAAGGACGAGAGTACGGTCCTGGATGTGAGGCCGGCTACGCAATTTGGCATCTGTAGCATCGGAGGGTCTATAAACGTGCCCATTGACGAACTGCGCCGGCTAAGTGATAAGACAGAGCTACCTTTCGACCCCAATTCGCGGGTTCTTGTAGTCTGTCGCTATGGGAATGATTCTCAAGAGGCAGTAAGCCGACTTCGCGAATGGGGGGTGACGGCCCACGATGTAGCAGGCGGCCTTCACAGCTGGAGCGCAGTTGACAAGACGTTTCCACGATATTAATGTGGCCCGCAATGTCCCGACTACATGCTGTACAGAAAACAAAATTAGCTTAAGACTGATAATGGTACATCTCGATTCTTGAAAGCTGAGCTAGAACTCAGGCACGGCGGGGTGCCTCAGCCGTCCACGTCCTCTATACGTACAAGCCCCGAGGCAGTTCCGGCAGCGTACCAAGTGCTGCATGGTTTCCAAGCCACGCTGGATACTGCGACGGACGCAGGGTAGATGGACATGTTGTTCAATCCTTCGCGTTTAGTGCTCAGCGTGCCCGCAGTAAGCAATTCCACGAAGCGGTACTCGGACGTCTTATGGCTGCACTCTAGGCGCCATATCGTGCAATCAAGCTGCAGGTCGCGCTTTCGCCTGGTCGCCATGGTTCGCCTCAGTGGGTTTGTGATGTGCAAAGCTCCGTCTTGACCGCCGGTAAGCAGTAACGGGTGCGACGGTGACGTAGCCACTGCCGTGACGCCCGCATCATGCCTAGTAACGCTAGTGAGCGTCATTTGCACGCTAGGATGTCGGACCGGAACGAGCTTAGCCGTGTTCGCGTCCTCGAGGCTGATGAAACTATCCGCCAGCGCTAGATACGCCGCCACGGGAGCCAGATGTTTCAGGCGCGGCGCCTTCCGCACAAGTCGCAAGTCCCGTGTGTCAGTTACTTTCAGGTTCCCGTCCACCCCCGACGTGAAGATGTAGTTCGTCAAGTTGGGCCAGCCAGAGACGACACTTGTTACCACCGAGTCATGTAACTGAGTAACGTATGACGGCGTGGGTTCAGCCGCAGTGTCAAACTCGGCCACAAGACCGTCGGCGTATCCTACTACAATCGAGTGGCCACGCCAGCAAACGCAGGAAGCCTTAGCACCGGTTATTGTCGGCAGTGCGTTCAGTTCCAGCTTATAGTGGCCAGGGGCAGCCACATCTACAAGTCCCACGGAGCCATTGGCAAAGAGTACAGCCAGCGCCGACGACGTTGACCACTGTAGCTTAACTACGGGACCATAGAACCCCTGGATGCTAGCAAATGCAGAGATTCGCGAGCCCTCTACTTGATATACGTGCAGTAGAGATTCGCTGTCGCGAGGCTCATATAGCGGGGCTAACTCAGGTTGCACAGTCGAAGCATTCATACTATCGCCTGCACCAGTCCGCAAAGCCAGCGCCAACAAGGATCCGCTCGGATTCCAATCCAGTGCCAGCACGCCATGGCCGGCGTTCAAAACCCCGGCCGTTTCAGACTTGCGTTGCATGGATGGCTCAATTACGAGGCCATCTATCGTGACGGGAATACCACTGGCTTTGAATTCTTTGTCTAGCATGACGAGTGGGCTCATCATGGACGGCGCGCTGATCGTATTCGTATCGACCGGCTCCAGCTCAGACGCGGGCACCGAAAATAAGTAATCGCTCCATTTGTGCCGCAATTTGATGGCGCGCACAAGTTCGGCGTTCGATTCCCCGTAGAAAAGCATCAAGCGATCCCGCAGATTCTCAATGCGAGACGCGCTGAGCGGTGCGGCAGGCCGTTGTGGCGTGCGCGCCACTGCCCGACGACTTCGCGCAGCGGGAGCAGTTTGTACCTCTTCCTTCAACAAGATCTGCTCTGAGTCGCCCCCGGAGTCGGCGGCCGTTTCAGGCTCCGATGGCAGCTCTGCTTCCATCTCTAGATCAAGGTCATCGTCGCCATCACCATCGACTTCCATGTGGTCGTCGCCTTCATATTCAGACCCTGAGTCGAAGGTCGCGACTTCCTCCGGGGCCACGAGGCTCTCGAAGTCGACGCGCGCGGCTCTCCTTCGCGACCGCTCGCGCATGCCCGACCAAGAGTCAGGCGCCCCGGCCTCTCCCCGCCATCTAGTCTCGAGAGCGAGATGGATGTCCGGCTGAAATCTCAGTGGCAGCAGCGGCAACCAGATCAGGCAGACTCTCCCCCCGATCCGAATCGCTTGTCCTCGCCATATGCCATAGCCGAAAGCACGCTGCGCTGGACAAAGCTTGGGAAACTGGGACACGTACTGTACCCCACATCTTCGCCGCACGGACGGCCTACTGTCTGCTACTGTAGCCCAAAATACCTAATTATTGGCACGGATAGTGCTGAGGTACTGGTGTTCGACTACGAGCAGCGTCTCATAGCACAATTGAGCACAGCCTCGGTGCACTCGCGGCTGGGACAGGTGACGTGTTTGAACGCGAGCGACGACAACTCCCACATTGCGGCCGGCTTCTCGCAAGGCTGGGTCTGTCTCTGGGATCTCGAGGCCCCGCCTAAGGGCGCGCCGCAGTTGCGGGCAGCTGTGGCACCGCTTGACCCTAGCCGTGTTCCTGCGCCACAGAGCCGCATCCAGGGCCACGAGTCGCACGTCATTGGTACGCCAGTGAAACATGTCGCATTTTCCATGGGGAAGCGGTCCGCACTTGTGAGTATAGACGCTGGCGGCCTTGCCATTCTGCATATCAATCACCGCGTGTTACTGGAGCGTACTACAAAGAGCCGGCGAATATTTGGCTCGTTCATGGGTGGTGCTCACGTATTAGATGCGGCTGTATTTGGTTCTCATGTCGCGGTGCTGAGCTCTCAGCTTTTTATGGTTGTACAGCTTGATAACGAAGGCCTAATAGAGCGTTTGAAAGTACCTCGCGCTAAAGACACGAGCGATACTGACGGCACTCATGGCGTCGTGCGCTATAACGAGGCAACTCAGCAGCTGGCATACAGCTGGGGTTCTCAGGTAAAGGTACTAAAGGTCGACGCTAAGTCGGAAACCTTCACGGCCGAGAAAGCCTATAAGCATATTGCACCCATCGAGTGGTTTGACTGGATAGACATCAAAAGTGGCATGCTCATTATTCTCTCATCCCCATCGAGTCAGAGCCAGCTCGACCTTGTTCTCATGAGTGATGCGCGCCTTGTCGATTCTGAGCCGTTATCGCCATCTGCTCATCTCATTCAGATTCAAGCATCGGCTGCGACGCTGTTTGCCATGGGACGATACGAGTTCTCGGTGGGTCACTTGACAAACTGGGCAGACAGGCTTCTGGCCCTGTTGAACAATGCTCACCCAAGCGAGGCTATTGAGCTTGCTCTTAGCTACTTCGTCGATGAGGGAGACCTTTCGGTTTTGGGACTTCCAGCTGAACGCCCGCTACGGCAGCGCATAGTTCGCAGCGCTTTCCCTGACATTGCCCTTACTGCGCTGCGATTTAGCATCGAGTTTGACTTCGAGAGTCTTAAGGGCTTGCTGCCAACTACTCTGAGAGCGGCTGTTATCATCAACCCGTCCCTGCTGGAATCGATATTGGATCTCATAAGCCACAGCCAGGAGCAATGGATTCATGAGTTATACTTGGACACTCTGGTTTCTCTCGTGCTGTCAGATAACCTTCACACATTGTCGCCTGTGGTTTTCAAGGAACTCATCACATATAGATATGCGGTGCAGCAGATCTTTTATATGCTGGAATTGTCTAGTTTGGACGTGGATTTGGCCTTCAAAATATGCTCTCAGCACCCCGAGCTGGCAGAGGTCGATATATACCTCAAAAACCAGGCACTTTGGGACTACGTCTCTCCAATATCACCGCCGACTTCACACACGGTGGGTTACCTGGCGTTAACGCTCACTGGTCGTGTCTACCCGACCGGCAACGTCGTGGATGACGAGCAAAGAGAAAACAAGGCTAAGGTGGATATATACACGGCCCTTTTTCTCTCGGATACCACCACCCTGCTTCAAGCTGTCATTGATAATGATGAGAAAGGTTTCTTCACCGCCCTTAATGAGGCTTTTGAGGACTCCTTCCTGAACGACAACGCGTTGATCAATCGCCAGATCATCGTAAATATCTTGCGAAGCTCAACTGTGAGAACAAGTGATGTTTATCTTCAGGTATTCTTGGCGCGCAACTATCCAAAATACCGGCAGTTCATTGTTCTCCCGGGTCAGGCCTTGGAAGAAATCGCGCTGGGGCTTTGCAAGCAAAACGATGAAGTTGAAGAAAGCCAACTGGCTCTGCTAAGTCTAATCTCGGCTTTCCAGCCAACAGATGTCAAAGGATTCATTGGCGCGTTGATCGACGCCAATTATACACTTGTACTCGAGTCTCTTTACCGTAAAGAGGGTAAATTCCGGAACCTGGTTCTACTCAAGCTACGGCATCATGAACCTGACCTATGGACAGTATTGGAGGAGGGTCTTTTCAAAGACAAAGCTGAAGTCACACGTGTGATCCATGAACACGCAGCTCAGTTTCTTGCTGAAAGTCCAGCACGGTTCGCAGGTGTTGTTGTTCCTCAGCTACGAGGCTCGTCAACCTGGCGGGATATACTCTCAGCAGCTGATGACGAGACTAAGCTCAAATTCCTTGATGAGGCCTTCGAAAAGGTGCGTCGCGATGGGGGTCAGCTACCTCCGTCCGATGTGCGCACTGAGTATGTCTCATTACTGGCGAAAAGCCACACTGGCCATCACGGAAGGCTTATGAGATTACTTCAAAGTACGTTGACCGGGCCTGATGACGTGCAACTCCCTTTGGTTGTTGACGACTTGCTTGAAGGCGGTCATGTAGATGTACTTGCAATTTTGCTGTGCCGCAAAGGTCGCCAGAACGAAGCGATGATTTACTTATTGAATCACCTGTCATCGATTGAAGGACAAGAGCTTTCGCGCTACTCTCAGTTAGCCGTGTCGATATGCCTCGACCTATCCACTGATGAATCAGACGAGAGTCCAAGATTATGGCGGAGACTGCTTGAGACGCTGATGAGCATTGAGTCCGAGCAGGCACGAATCGAGCTGCAACACGCCATACGTGCCCTATCCGAATCGGGGACAGCATCAACAGTCGACATTGCATCCGACCTGCTCATGTCTAACCAGAGAGGCGTTGCTCCGGTTGTCTCGCAGCTTTTTCTTGACCTGCGTCGCCAAGAGCGTGCTTTACAATGTTTCCATGACATTTTGCAGGTCGACTCCTATAAACAGCTCATGAAAGTTCTAGCCGGTCGTGCCCGGGGTTGGGCAGTGTCAATTGACGGTGAATGCGAAGTGTGTGGCCGCAAGGTCGTCGGCTTGGGTATAGATGCGGACAGCCTGTACAAAGCTTGGGAACAGTCTGGTAGTCACAAAGAAGTCACTGCGGATGTCGATGCGCTGATTGCCTTTCAGTGCCATCACACTTATCATTTCCAATGCTTGGCTCGAATGACTGGCGATGACATGACGGTTCCAGCATCGCGAAGGTGCATACTGTGTGATGCTGCTGGCTAAACGCGCATTTCAGCACCAAACGCTCCAAGGAGTAGCCTATATATAGTACAGCCCGCATCGGCTTATCACAACAACTAAATATGTATAGCATTTAACCGCAAATGCATTCATCTGCTCATGTATAGTTTTATTTCAAGGCTTGAGTGAGGTCTTCAATGAGATCCTCGGCGCGTTCGATGCCGACGCTAATGCGCAGAAGTTGCGGCGAAACATCAGCATCAGACATCGCACGCCATTCGATCAAGCTGTGAACCGAGCCCAGCGACGTCGCGTGATAGAAGTTCTTGAGCTTGGCCGGTAGTGCTTTGGCAGTCTCTGCATCGATGACTTCGATGGCGAATGTAGGCGAGCCACCAAGAGGGTACTGCTTCCTCACGAAGTCTTCTTGCTGCAGGTTAGACGAGTAGATCTTGGTGAGCTTGGGCAGGTGCTCCATGTTCTCATTGAGAAAAGCGACGATCTTGTTAACGTTGTAGGACTGCGCCTGGAGACGCAGCGGTAGAGTTTTCAGGGACCTCAGCAGGAGCCACGCCTCAAAAGGTTGGAGAATGGAGCCCAGATTAAGCCTGTCTTCGACCAACTGCCTCTTGATTCCCGAGTCCTGGCACACAATAATGCCGGCCAGCACGTCAGAATGGCCTGAAAGGTACTTAGACGCAGAGTGCAGAATGAAATCCACGCCGAACTTGAAAGGGTAAAACAGCGGCGGCGGAGCAAATGTAGCATCAACCACCACCTTGGCACCGTTGGCGTGTGCCTTCTGAACGTAGTGCTCGATGTCGAGTGCGAGGCCCGTCGGGTTGACGGGCGTCTCTACATGGACGATGTCGCCTTGCTGACACTTAGCATCGATGTCGGCAAGAGGCAGGACCTCCAAGCCCGAGCGCTTCATGATGTCAGCGATACAGTGAATACCATGGTATCCTTCACCTATGAACAGGCGCTTCGGGTTCAACAGCGTCATGAGACCATGGAACGCACTCAAGCCACTGCTGTAAGCCGTGCAGGGTCCGTCGAGAAGTTCTTCCAGAACGGCTTCAATGCGGTCAACATTGTGCTGAGACTCGCGTGAGTAAATGTACTGGTAATCGTCTGGCTGTTTTCCGGCAGGCAAAAGCTTAGCTGGCTCCTTCGGATACTCGTAGTTAGTGGTCGGATGAATGGCGGGTGCGACATCACCCCGCTCACGAACACTAGCGTCTCCATGCACAGCGGCTGTAGCATACTTCGAGAATTCACCGTCCATTATTTAGTAGTTCGCAGGCCAGCTTTTTCAGATAGAGGTAGTTGAGAGATATGAGTTCGACTGTGACAGATTTATGCCCCTTTTATACTCAAATTAATGGCTGAGTCAGGAGATCGGCCGATTGAGTGGTTTTTTTTACTGCATTGCTATGCAATTGCGCCAAACTGTGGGTTTTCTTCATTTCTGCATTGTGGGTTTTCCTCAATGTTGTGGGTTTAGATCACTTTCGCGATACCCGCGATCTAGCTTAGTCATGGTTTCGAGGGTTCATGGTTTCGAGGGTTTAATGTGCTGCATGTCCCGGCCGCCGCGAGGCAGATAAGCCGTAGTAGTAGTTAGTGGTAATGCTTGTGATCAGCCGCCAAATATAAATAAAACACAGTAGCAAGTGTAAAAGCAAAAGACGTGCTACGTCATATATAAAATGAAAACGGCTTTATCTCGAACTATTATTGGCATCATACAGCTTGCGATATGACCCCACCAAAAAGAAATACGTTCTTAACATCCAACGCTCTCAAATATACTGCAAAAGATTAGTCTCCATATCTGCCGTTTACTTCAAGGCCTGTACTAGGTCATCGATAAGATCCTCTGCGCGCTCAATGCCAACGCTGATGCGAAGCAGGTTTGGCGAATCGTTTGCGTTCGACAACGGGCGCCACTCAACGTAACTGTGGACGGAGCCCAGAGATGTAGTGTGATAGTAAAGCTTGAGTTTACCAGGCAAGGACTTAGCCGTATCCTCATCTGTGACTTCAATGGTAAAGGTTGGGGAGCCGCCCAGCGGGTGCTGCTTTTTCACAAACGCCTCAGTTTGCAGATTCGCCGAGTACACCTTTGTGAGCTTCGGCAACTGTGAGAGGTTCTCGCTCAGGAAGGCCACAATTCTGTTGACATTCTCGGACTGCACTTGAAGGCGGATAGGATATGTCTTCAACGACCGCAGCAAAAGCCAGGCCTCGAAGGGCTGAATGATTGAGCCCAGCATCATGCGGTCCTTCACAAGCTGTTTCTTGGTCGCCTCATCTCTTGAAACGATGACGCCCGCAAGAACGTCTGAGTGGCCAGAGAGGTACTTCGAGGCAGAGTGCAGAATGAAGTCTGCGCCGTGCTTAAACGGGTGGAAAAGAGGAGGCGGAGCAAATGTGGAGTCCACAACCAGGTAAGCGCCCTTAGAATGAGCCTTCTGCGCATAAAGCTCGACGTCCAAAGCAAGACCAGTCGGGTTCACAGGCGTTTCCAGATGTACGAAGTCGCCCTTTCCACATTTGGCGTCGATGTCGGACAGAGAGAAGATCTCCAGGCCAGCACGCTGGAAGATCTGCGCGACGCAGTGGATGCCATTGTATCCCTCACCGATGAACAAACGCTTCGGGTTAAGCAATGTCATGAGTCCGTGGAAAGCGCTCAGGCCGCTGCTGTAAACCGTGCTGGGGCCATCAAGCAGTTCGTCAAGGACAGCCTCAATGCGGTCGACGTTGTTCTGAGACTCGCGCGAGTACGTGTGTCGGCCGTCTTCAGGCTGTGTGCCCGTAGGAAATAGCTTGGACGGATCTGTGCCGTACTCGTAGTTCGTGGTCGGGTGTATAGCAGGAGCCACATCGCCCGGCTCGCGGATGTTTCCGTCGCCGTGCACAGCTGCCGTGGAATACTTGCGGAAATCGTCACTCATGGCCTAGTTACACTAGATAACTAGGTGAAATTACACTGCAGCTCTTTTTTTCAGCTGCGCCATCATGTGACGCCCATCCCGATGCATCTGCGACGCGAGTTTGTCGCCATGATCTGCAAAACCCTCAGCGTGGCTCTTGCACATATGTGTGTGTGCATGCAGGCGCTACCGGTTTTCCTTACCTCTCTTGCAGCCAGGTACGAGACGCGCCGCTGACTCATCGTGCTGGAGGTCTCGGCCTCAAAACCGCACACGGTCGTTAGAAGGTAGCGATTGGCACACCTGCGCCTTAGGCGCCGCCATGAGAGGGATGTGAAGCTTCCCATAAGAGGTTGCGGCATAGTTCAGGTCTATATAGACCACCACGAATAGCAGCTTCTCAGATTGATGTGCCAAAACAGTTGATACGTATAAGTATCTTTTAAAGCGCCGCGCGTTGCGCATTTATTTCAGAGCTTTAGCCAAGTCATTGATAAGGTCGTCGGCCCCCTCAATTCCCACGCTGATGCGCAGCAACGTAGTCGACACATCCGGGTCGGTGATGGCGCGCCACTCGATAAGGCTGTGCACAGAGCCGAGCGAAGTCGAGTGGTAGAACAGCTTAAGAGCATTGGGGAGCGCCTTTGCAGTTTCCTCGTCCGAGACTTCAATGGCGAAGGTCGGCGAGCCGCCGAGCGGATACTGTTTCTTGACAAAGTCCTCCGTCTGCAGATTAGAGTGGTAGATCTTCGCGAGCTTGGGCAGCTTCGACTTGTTCTCGCTGAGGAACTGGACGATCTTGTTGACGTTCTCAGACTGCACGCGCAGCCGGATCGGCAGTGTCTTCAGAGAGCGCAGCAGCAGCCACGCCTCAAACGGCGGCAGAATGGTGCCGATGAACGCGCGATCAGCCACAAGCTGCTTCTTGAACTCAGTGTCCTTAGTCGTGATGACTCCAGCTAGGATGTCTGAGTGGCCTGACAAGTACTTCGAGGCCGAGTGCAGGATGTAGTCGGCGCCGTGCTGGAACGGATGCAGCAGCGGCGGCGGCGCGAAAGTGGCGTCCACAATCAGCTTCGCGCCCGCATCATGAGCTTTCTTCGCGTAGAGCTCGATGTCGAGGGCAAGGCCAGTCGGGTTGACGGGCGTCTCAAGGTGCACGACGTCGCCCTTCTCGATCTTGCCATCGATCTCCTCCAGGGGAAGCAGCTGCAGGCCCGTGCGCTGCAAGATGTGCGCGACGCCATGGATGCCGTGGTAGCCTTTCCCGATGAAGACGCGCTTCGGGTTGAGCAGCGAAATAATGCCGTGGAAGGCGCTGAGGCCGCTGCTGTATAGCACGCTTGGGCCGTCAAGCAGCTCCTCCAGAACCGCCTCTACACGTTCGGTGTTCTGGTGGCCAATGCGTGAGTAGGGCGCCGGGCGGCTGGGGTCGCGCGGGCGCGTGCCAGCCACGAAGAGTTTGGCCGGGTCCTCCTCGTACTCAGTGATGGTCGTGACGTGAATGGGCGGCGCCACATCACCCCATTCGCGCACGTCGGCGTCACCGTGCAAAGCGGCCGTGGAGTACTTCAGGAATTCGTCGCTCATGAGGTGGTGATTCTAGTGTCGTGGCAGAAATAGCGCGACGCGCGTATTTATACTGGGCGGCGGCATGTGACGGCGCGCACGCTGATGATGCTCCGTGGCATCATGCGTGTCATAATCACGCCATTGTGCGCGGCGCGAACCGAGAGTGGGTGGGACGAACGGCACGCGGGCCCCAACCCCACACTTAGGGCGATGCCAAACGGGGAACAAGAGGCGGCAGGAGACCCCCAAGTTGCAGAATATGTCGTCCCTAGCCCTCTATATATGTATATTACTACATTCACCTAACCTGCGCATCTGCTGCATCTACGCGGTCCCACCGGCGTTTGCGCGCGTTGGCGCGGCGGTATATTTCAGGCCATGCTGCAGACGGGCGTAGATGCGATTTCGAGCGCATGACCCAATCCAGGCTCGCACTACCCTGTGACGGGTGCTTTTCGAAGTATAGGTAGTGTAGCACGAGGCCCTCGAGCGGCGCCGACCAGTCGGCGCACTCAATACGTAGCGTCACATTCGACCATGACGACGTCTCTGTGGCGGTAACATCCATGAGCCCGACGTAGAACTGGGTAGGGCTCATTGCATCAACGTTGTCCCCGCGCGACTCGGCCTGGCGATCGATCCAGGCCGCGGGCGGCAGGCTGGCAAACTTCTGTTTGACCTGCGGGCTCCGCACGACATGGAACTGCATGCGGCAGATGTCCACGGGCTTGCCGATAAATTGTAGGTAGAGGTCGTAGCGGCCGGCGCGGAGCTTTGTTGAGTACTCGAGGTAGTTATTTGACCAGCTAATCATGTACAGGCTGCCGCCCCACGGCGCCCCCTCTAGCAGGCGCCACGAGCGCTTCCCGGGCGACAGCGGCACTGTGTCCTCAAAGGTTTTGATATGCTCGGGGCCAAAGAACCAGATGTCGTACTGGGCGACCTCCTCGACCGTTTGCCAGGACTCCATGTGTAGCAATTCACGCACATCGGCAGCGAGGCCGTCGATCTGCTCATCACGAAAGTCGTAAAATGTTAGTAGCCGGTTGCGACTGGCCAGCTCCGAAAGGCCAAACAGCCTCCGATTCACGAGGCCGAGCTGTGGGAATTGCTTGATGAGCTCGAGCAGAATGCCGTCCGGAAGACGATCCAGCATAGCCCGAGCACCTTCGTATAGACCCAATTGAAGCTGAGCGGGGTTAGTTCGCGTGAACTCGTCCAGCGTGTTAGCAAACTACCGTCTCTGTGCGATGCTTGAGCCCCCGTCCTGCTGCTCTCGCCAGGCCTTGCCCGCGTGGGCATTGGCCGTATTCTGGCGCCGCACAATTTCGTCACGGGGTGGAGTCCCACCACAACCACTAGGCGCGCGCGGCCTGCTCGTCGCGCGTAATGCGCGCACTGAACGACGAAGCCTGAGCACGTTAAAACTACTACTGTCGGTTCCACCGTCCACTAAATCGCAATTTGGCGTTAATGAGCGCCGCAGTCACGCAGTGCGTGGCGGGGGCTTCTAGACGCTTCCAGGCGGCGTGCACGTGACTAGCCAGCGGGCTGCGACAAGCGCCCGTCCCCACTTAGTATATATACGGGGGTGTTGCCATATAGAGAAGACGTCAACAACAAAGACAAGTTTACAATGGCAGACCACACGAAGCCGATTTTCCCGGAGTTGCGCTGGGCGCAGCGGTCGAGCGCTGATGAGCCGGAAAAGAACAAGCTGTGGATCACGGTCGCCGTGCCGCAGCTGAAGACGTTCGACGTGCAGGTCACGGCGACAACATTCAAGTTCACGGGCGAGGATGCAACGCGTAACTATGCGCTTGAGTTCGAGCTGTTCGACGAGGTCGACACGGAGTACACGCGCCAGGCGGCGACGCAGCAGCACGTCCTGGTTGAGCTGCGTAAGAAGAAGGCGCAGCAGGAGTACTGGCCACGGCTCACAAAGGACAAGGTGCGGCGCCCATACATCCGCACAGACTTCGACAAGTGGGTTGATGAGGATGAGCAGGAGGAGGTGCCTGCGGAGGATCCGATGGCCGGCATGGGCGGCATGGGCGGCGGCATGGGCGGCCCTCCTGGCGCCGGCGGCATGGACCTGAGCTCCATGCTCGGCGGTGCCGGCGGCGCTGGCGGTGCTGGCGGTGACTTCGACCTCAGCTCCATGCTCGGCAACATGGGCGGAGACGGCCCGGGTGGTTTCGACATGTCGAAACTGGACGCGCTGAAGGCCGCAGCGGACAACGCGGGCGCCGAGGGCGCCGACGCGGAGGACGATGAGAACGAGAACGACGAGACGACGTCGAAGCTGGGCGAGGCCGCCGAGTAGCTCTTCTAAATAGAGAGTCCCAAAGTGATAGTAATGTACATACTTATGCAGCGCGCTATGCGCCTGTTCAAAGTAACATAATTGTTTTCATGCTGATCGACGCTTGTTGACTATATTTTTGCCAGGCATGTTTCGGTCATCGCCGGCACGCTCCACGTATCACACGTATGCAGGCTATTTTAGCACCGTACATGGATCAGGCGTGCATATACCTAGTGCAAGTGCGCGCCTCGGCAGCATCTAAGAAGAAAGCTTAAAGATATCACATTAACTATATGTATGGACGCACTGAACGCTGCTACGCTTTTATGAGCGGCGGGCGCGCATGACTCTCTGCTCACCCAAGCGCGTGCGCGCCCTTACCTGCTGCTGGCTGCTGATGCATGACGAGTCCTTCACTCGGACCACCACCCACCACTTTTGCCCATACACCACCGCCCATACACATGTCGGCCCGACGCTACTCGCAGAACATCCTGGACTGGGAGGCCAGTGAGGGCGTGTCGTTTTTGTATGCGTGCACACACATGGTGCTCGTTGCCAGCCCGCTATGCGACCACATTGCGCTGTCGTTTCTGAGCGTGTTGGTCGTGTTCATGAGTGCATTTGCTGCCATGCGCCTTGTGCAGGCGCAGCAGTGGGGCCTGTTTAAGCAATTTTTGCCTCGCACGGTGGCACCGGTGTTGCGGTGGGGCGGCGCGCTCGCCGCGCTGGCGGCCGTGCTCCAATTTGCGCAGTTCTACCGCCTCGAGCCGAACGGGCTGTGGGGCGAGCTCGTGGAGACGGCTGCGTACCTTGTCGTCATCCTGTATGTCATATACCTGAGTGCGCCAAAGGCGTTCTCCATGCGGTCTAAGGATGTCGTGCCGACGGAAAGCCTGCTGCACAGCGAGAACCGCATGTACAAGTTGTACTTCGCGTTTCTTGTGCGTCTGCTCCTGCACAAGCCCGAGCTTGAAAACGCCGTGCGCGGCGCTTTTCTCGCCTACGCGCTCTTCCTGAATTCGGCCATGTGGCGCTTCGGCTTCCAGGCGGCCAAGTTCGAGTAAGCCATGCATCGGCAAGCGTATACACTGTTGTTAACATGTAAACTGATGATACATAGACGGTGCGGAGCACCTTCAAATAAATTAAGAGAACCAAGAGGTAGCAGGCCTATACAGAGATTGGCTGCTGCGGCTGTATTTGCGCGGCCACGTCGCTCGCGGCGCGCTCCGCCTCCTCCTCGGCCTGCTTGCGCATCTCGGTGAGATCCCAAGTGTTCTCGTTGTCGTCCTTGTCCTCGGCGTGGTACTTGCCCGAGATCATGAGCTCGCGTCCAGAGAGCGCCGACTTCGTCTTCTTGACGGCCTCCTCGGCGTCCTTGCGCTTCTTCTCCTCGCGCTTCTTCTTCCACTCCGTAAATGTCTCGATTGTGAGCGGCGTGCGGTTCTTCGGCAGCTTCAGCCGCTCCGTCTCAATGAACTCCTCGAGCGTGATCTTCGGTGCATTGGCCATCGCCTGGCGCTCAAGACGCTGCTCCTCCTTCGTCTTCAGCTTGAAGCCGGGCGGCAGCGAGTGGCGGTACATGCACTGGTCGCCGCCATTCGGACACACCCAGAACCAGCCATAATGGCCCGACTCGACGGCGCCGATAAAGTACTTGCAGATCTTGTCCGTCTTCGTGCGCGGGTTTCCGTGCTTCGACAACACGACCTGCTGCAGCTTCTCGTCGTCCCAGTGGTCCATTGTGTCCTTCGTCTTGTCGTCACGCTCATCGCTGTACAGGTCGCGCTTCTCGCCCTTGCGCTCAACCGCCAGGTCGTGGCTGAACTTGCAGCGCGAGCCCTTATTACACAGGCCCTGTTTGAAGTACGCGCACACGACCGACTTCGGATCAACGCCCACCGCCACCTTCTGCGTCGGCACGGCCTGGCTGAACAAAGCGCGGGCCTCGGCCTTAGCATCCTCGGCCGCCTTCTTCTCGGCCGCCTTACGCTCGGCCTCGGCTGCCTTACGTTTTTGTGCTGCCGAGTCGGCTACTTGCGCTTCAACCTGCTTCACATATTGCTGGACCTTCGACGACTTGTTCTTATTCTTCAGCCCGAATGTCTTATCAGCGGCATTCTTCTGCTGCTTCTGGTTCTTCGTCTTCTGGCTTTCCTGCTGTCCTTTCTTCGCCATTGCGGAAGATGAGTTAGAGATGTAAAACGGGTTTCGCCTGGGTGTGCATGTGGTGCGGGTTCTATCCGTGAAAAAAGATCACATGACGCAAATTGCTTTGCGGGCGCGCGAAAACCGTTTTTCTAAGACGGCTTCTTAGAAGAAGCGCCCATGTGTAATAACTTAGCACATTGGAAGTTACGAAGCCGGGTAGTTTAATCATGCGTGGAACTAATAGGAATGCGGGTCTGAAAAGACTCGTTCAAAATAGGCTTAATATACGAACTGGTGTCGCATGTACAACAATGCAGGCTCCGTCATCCGTTTACACCCGAATAATTAAGTAGTAGTCACTCATTTTGTAACATTTGGCGTCGGGGTGAAAGCCTTGTGAAGCGTTGTGTGCCCCATACGCAACTGCAGCCCCGCAAAATCGGTGCTTGGCCTCGTCGCGTTTCCTCAGCGCATTGTATCGTCGTGTATATATTCCGCAGTCAAGTGCCCAAACCCTGCTCTTCCCCCCCTCCGACTCGGCTGCGACCACAATTCTCGTGTCATTCAAGAGAGCTAATATGGCCCTGCTGCGCCGCAGGTTGCCGCTTGTGCTTGGTCCGCTTGTGCTCGGTGTCGGGTTTCATGCTGCCCGGCAGCACCTCGTGGCGAACGACGCTAACTCAGGGTCGCTAACCTTGCTCAATCCGGCCCAGGTGAGTGCGCGACTGCGCAGTCACGAAGAGAGCTTTCTTGTAGAGCGCGGGAATGGCGTGCTGCGCTATGACACGGCGCAGCTGCCCTCGAACAATCCTGTCGAAGACGACCACAGCGAGCGCGCTGTGAGCGTGCCGCTGGTAACGCCGAACGACGTCGAGTTCAGCACGGACTGGAGCTTTTGGGGCATTTACGATGGCCATGGTGGTTGGAGCACGAGCGCGAAGCTGCGTGAAAGCCTCATACCCTACGTTGTCGGCGAGCTGAACCGCATCTACGTGCCCGTAGCGCCGACGAGCGCGCGGCGGCTTGAGCCCGCGTCGCCCGAGATGGTCGATACTGCCGTGACGCAGGCATTCCGCAAGCTCGACAACGACATCACGAACCGGTCTATTGAGCAGCTGCTCGCGAACCCGTCGAAGAAGGCCGCCGTCGAGAAGCTGCCGCCGGCCCTCAGTGGCTCGTGCGCGCTGCTCGCGTTCTACGACTCGAGCTCGCGTGACCTGCGCGTTGCCCTCACGGGTGACTCGCGGGCCGTGCTGGGCGTGCGCACGCCCGGTGGGCAGTGGCAGGCGCGGTCTCTCACGTCGGACCAAACGGGGTCGAACACAGACGAGGCGCAGCGCATTCGCAGTGAGCACCCGCAGGGCGAGCACGACACTTGCATCAAGCGCGGGCGCGTGCTGGGTATCTACGAGCCGACGCGCAGCTTTGGCGACGCGACGGTGAAGTGGTCGCGCGAGATCCAGCAGCGCCTGTCGGAGCTTTTCTTCTCGCGGCGCGTGCCGACGTATCTGCGCACGCCGCCATACATGACGGCCGAGCCCGTCGTCACTCGCATGAAACTCGACCCGACGCAGCGCCCGTGCTTCCTCGTGCTGGCCTCGGACGGACTGTTTGAAATGCTGTCGAACGAGCAGGTCGTCGGGCTTGTTGTGGACTGGCTTGACCAGAAGCGGCCGGCGTCGCTTGAGGCCGTGCTTTCGAACAAGGCCGTGAACGCGCGCCCCAGCGACCGGCTGGGCCGGCTGGGCTCGTGGTTCTCGCGTTCGAAACCGCAGAGCCGTGTCGGCGAGCCCATTGAGGATGTGAGCGAGAACAAAGAGTCGCTGAAGCAGCCTATTCGCTCGCCCACGACCACTATGGACGGGCGCACGCTGAAGGCCACGGTGCAGGACTCGAACGCGGCGACGCACCTCATCCGCAACGCGCTTGGCGGCGCCGACCAGGAGCAAGTTTCGATGCTCGTGAGCATTCCGTCGCCCATGTCGCGCGACTACCGCGACGACCTCACAGTGACGGTTGTGTTCTTTGGCGACCAGACCGATGCGGACGCAACCGGCCAGGTCCACCTGAACCCCGAGGCTAGCAGGTCTAAGCTGTGAAAAAGAGCTGCCGCATCGATGAATGAGCGCTCATATACTAATGCGACGCGGCGCCTGCCAAAAAACTCGCCCGAACACCGTACTAGCATATACTACATTAAGATACATACGTAGTTGATTTAGAGAGGACCTGGCGCATGCGCCAAAGCGGCTCCGGCGTGATGCGGGTGGCCGCAAACGCGAGTTAGTTATCAGCAACTCCAAATATCAGCCGGCCGCCGCCGCCTCATGGGCTAGGGGATCCCAAGGCCGACGAAAAAGGCTGGGGACAAACGCGCCGGGCCCAGCGAGCGGCTGCCAATGGTGTCCACAGCAATTATTGGCAGCGGACCGGCGGCGCTTGCCCTGGCGTACATGCTGCAGGGCCACAAACCAGTTTACGACCCAACGACGCACGGGCCGCACCCCGATCCGTACCTGCATGCGAAGCTGCTGCAGCACGCAGATCTGCTCGAGGCGAGCACGGACGCGGAGCTGCTCGACTATATCTCATCGTCGCCTAATTTCATGAGCTTCTTCAGCGCCTCGGTGCTCCCCGTGAATCTGCTCATTGACGCGCTGCGCTTCCGCGACGAGCTCGCCGCGGCCAGCCCGGCCGCCGAGACGGGCTCGCGCCTCATATGGGTCGACGCGCCGCCAATAACCGACTTTGTTGTCATTGGGGACACGCTGGGCGGTCAATGGGCGTCGGCGAGCGTCGACGACCCCGGCACGCTGGCCATCAGCTATGTGGAGATGCTGTCGCTGCCGGGCTACGGCCTGTCCGAGTTTCTGGGTTGCGACGATTCGTTTGTGCGGCCATCACGGTCGCAAGTTGCCGCATACTACGCTGCGTATGCGCGGCGGTTCGACATTCCTGTCGTGCAGGCTCGCGTGACGCGCGTGACGCGCGCGGGCGGCGCGCCGCGGCCCAGCCGATTCTGCGTACACCTGCTGGGCCGGGCCGAGCCCATCTGTTGCCAGAACGTCGTACTCGCAACCGGCATCAACGGGCCGGCGGGCCGCGCATACGACGAGGCGCCCGCGGCGCTGCCGGCCGACGAGACGAAGGTCGGCGTTATTGGCTCGGGTCTTTCTGCGGCCGATGCCGTGCTGGCCGCGTGGCACGACCACAAGGACGTTATTCACGACTTCAGCAGCGCGGACGCGCTGCGCAAGTACCCGCCAAGCTTGTACCCGGAGTACCATGCCGTGTACTTAGCCATGACGCAGGGCACGGCGCACTACGAGCGCGGCACGGCAGGCCCCCACGTGCCCAAGAAGTACCGGCTTGGTCGGCGCGGCTCGCTCGCGTACGCGCAAAGCATTCTGCCGTTTGCAGCGGCCGAGGTCACGCGTGCGTCACTGCGCGAGGCGCGGGCCGGCCTTGACGCCGGCGCTCTGGCGCCGCACGTGTGGGCGTGTGGTAGCCTGTGCGGAGACACGACGGTGCGGTACCTTATGGGGACGTGCTGCGCTGTGGCGGCTGGGCTGCGGCGTGCTCGAGGTCGGCCGGGTCCTGATCCGGCTCGCGCCACT
>JANIVK010000045.1:0-32817 GCA_030555795.1 Entelexis sorbosivorans | reverse complement strand
GACAAGGTCCAGAAGCAGCTCGCTCACGTTAAGGGCTCCACGAAGAAGGATGCCAAGAAGGCTTCTCCCTCGGCTGCTGCTAAGGGCAAGCGTGACGATGTTACGATCCCTGAGTTCGTCAAGAGCGCCATCACGAACGCAAAGCAGACGGTTGATACGCTCGTTGAGCAGCTCAAGCGCAACGATGGCCACGCCGGTAAGGACACGGTTGACGCTGTCATCACTGGCCTCGACTCGCAAGTCGACAACCTGGCCGACCTGATCACGAAGGACCTGAACGGTGTTACGTTCGGCCTGTCGGGTGCCCTGGGCGACTTCCTCCTGGGCCCCATCTTCCAGGGAATCACGAACGGTGCCGAGGTTATTATCTCGAACGTCGTTGGTGGTAGCATTGACATGGTCTCTGACGGCGCCATCAAGGAGCTTAGCAAGACGGTTTCGAACCTGCGCAAGATCGGTAACGAGATCAGCGTCTCCGCGACCAACATGGACGCTCTCGACAAGGTCCAGAAGCAGCTCGCTCACGTTAAGGGCTCCACGAAGAAGGATGCCAAGAAGGCTTCTCCCTCGGCTGCTGCTAAGGGCAAGCGTGACGATGTTACGATCCCTGAGTTCGTCAAGAGCGCCATCACGAACGCAAAGCAGACGGTTGATACGCTCGTTGAGCAGCTCAAGCGCAACGATGGCCACGCCGGTAAGGACACGGTTGACGCTGTCATCACTGGCCTCGACTCGCAAGTCGACAACCTGGCCGACCTGATCACGAAGGACCTGAACGGTGTTACGTTCGGCCTGTCGGGTGCCCTGGGCGACTTCCTCCTGGGCCCTATTTTCCAGGGAGTCACAAATGGCGCTGAGGTTATCATCTCGAACGTCGTTGGTGGTAGCATCGATATGGTTTCTGACGGCGCCATCAAGGAGCTCAGCAAAACCGTTTCGAACCTGCGCAAGATCGGCAACGAGATCAGCGTCTCCGCGACCAACATGAACGCTCTTGACAAGACCCAGAAGGATCTCGCTCACCTCAAGGCCGTTAAGAAGGACGCGTCGAAGACCGTCGCTCACAAGGCGAAGCCATCGGCCACGGAGGCTGCCGCTGTCGAGAAGCGTGCGTCGGACGCTGACCTTTCTGGTGCACAGGGCTCAGTCACTAACTACAAGCAGGTCTTGGACACGCTGAACAGCCAGCTGAAGTCGCACAACGGACACGCCGCACAAGCGACGATCAACGCATTCATCACGGGCGCTGACTCCCAGATTGACAACGCGGTCGCCACGGTCTCCGACGCGCTTGCTCCTTTCACGCTGGGAATCTCGAAGGCGATTGGCGATGTCCTGCTTGGTCCCTTCGTCCAGTCTGTCACCAACGGTGCTGAGGTACTCGTGTCTAACCTGCTAGGCGGTGCCATTGATGGCGTCGCCGATGCCTCTGTCGCAGCTTACTCGCAGAGCCTTAACAACTTGGTGAAGGTTGCCGACAAGTACGGCGTCAACGCGGAAACTAAGAACGCTCTCGCGCAAGCCCAACAGCGCCTTGCCTCCGTGCTCCCGAAGCAGAACTAAGCACCTGCACCCAATGCTAGCGCCGCCGACTGCTACTTGGTAGCATTCATCGAGCAACTGAAGATCTAAGCTTTAAATAGATTTGATAAATGTGTTTCAACGTGAAAACAGAATGTGTGAAGCTTTCCAGTCGCGCAAAAACGGTGAGTGACAACAGCGTAATAAGGAATCAGAAAGAAATAGAGAACAAAGAGAGGTAAATGGCTGGATCAATCGTGATTTTGGGGGATTTTTTTTACGGGCCCATCGAGCCCTACTACACGCGCTCCCCCAGCGCTCGCGGTACCGTTTTTTTAGGGTCCGCTCAATTTTAACCTAATCTGTACTGTCGGGCGGCGGTGTGTTTGTACGTAACGCGTTGGGGACATTTATAGCAGTAACCAGGCGCATGCCTAAGCAGAAGGGCTGACCTGTGCCAGGCCCAGTTGACAAAATCGAGAGAGGTTTCAACAGGCAGCCGGATGATTTCCATGCGTAAGTCGCTCATCTCGAGGCTTCTTGCCAAGAGCCGCGGAGCCTGCTTCCAGCGCAGCTTTTCTGCTACCGCGATTGCTCGTGAGGTGCAGGTCTTCGACATGCCGTCGATGTCGCCAACCATGGAGGAAGGCGGCATTATTGAGTGGAACTTCAAGCCCGGCGATAAGTTCAGTGCTGGCGATGTTTTGCTTGAGATCGAGACAGACAAGGCGCAGATTTCTGTCGAGGCTGGAGACGACGGTATCCTGACGAAGATTCTCGTTGAGGCTGGCGCGAAGGGCGTCCCCGTCGGACAGCCAATTGCGGTGACTGCCGAGGAGGGTGACGATATTGCTGCCATTGATTATGATGCTTTGCTCAAGGAGAAATCCGGTGGCTCGGCAAAGTCCTCAGAGAGTGCTCCTGCGGCTCCTGCGCCGGCGGCTCCGGAGCCAGCGTCTGAGCCAGCTCCGGCTCCGGTAGCTGAGTCTGCTTCGGCGCCTAAGGCTCCCAGGCAAGCGAAGACTACGCACGGGAAGCATGGAACTGGTCCCTTGCCCGCTGCGCTGCGTCTGATGCACGAGAACGGCTTGTCCGAGAAGGACGTTACTGGCTCCGGCCCGTTCGGCCGCATCACGAAGGGCGATGTGCTAGCGCTATTGGGCAGGATTCCCAAGGGCTACCCTGAGAATGAGCAGGCACGCTTCGAGAAGATGGAAAAGATGGATCTCAGCAACGTGCAGCCCGCCGCGCCGAAGAGCGATGCGGCCCCCAATGCCGCCGACGGGAAACCGGCGGACCGCGTCCCCGAGAAGCCGAAGCCGCTTGTCACGAAGGTTTCCATCCCTCTTGGCTCGGCTAGTCTGGCTGCTAAGGTCTCGGCCGCCCAGCGTGTTGCGCTGCGCAGTGCTCTCCTCTCCTTGAAGCCTAAGCCTTCCGTCCTGCGCGACTCCACTCTGGACTTCCTGACTGCCCCTGCGAAGCCACCCTTCCAAGTTAAGAGAGCGGAGGTCGTTATTCTCCGAGCCAAGCCTGTGTCGCTGGAGGTCGCCATTGAAGAGCCGCCAGCAGCGAAGCCTAGCAAGGCGGTAGAGGTGTATATTGCGGCGTTGAAGTCCGAGCTGGCTCAGGAGCCGCTGGCCTAAAAATGCACTAATTAGGAAAGTGTGACCTTTGCTGGACTCGAACTGACACTTAGAAATGTATATACATCGCTTTAAAACAAGGAGAAATAGACTCAATTGCGGTTATGTGTCGTTGTGTGAGGAGCAAAAATAAATAGGCACTTCAATCAATCTCTTTGTATAGCGTGTCATCCTTATGCAGGGGCCATGCTAATCTTCTCTGTATTGTTTCAATTTGACCATTTGCCCCCGAAGGGGCACAGGTTTCGCAACCACGCGTTTATAAGCGTTACTGTCCCAACGGCTGCGCACACTACCTCTGGCACTAACTGACTACAACGACTTTACTGTGGAAACGTGCGGCTAGTGAGATGCTCGAAATCATGAAATTGCAGGCCTTTGCGGCGACGCATTTCTTAGAGACGCTATATAATTTGAGACGTCAATCTAGGCTTTAAGCCTAGTGTTGAACAAAAACTGCCTACCTAGCTTTTGCCAGGGCCACGACACTTAAGTATCTAGGTCTCCTTATACTCGTAGAATCCACCCTTCTCGGCCACGCCAACGTCCAGGCTGGCAACCTCGCCCGAGTCCACAAAAAGCTGACCGTGAAGGCGGTCGCCAGGTACGATCTCACCAACTCCCTTGGGCGTGCCTGTGAGCACGACGTCACCCTCTTCCAGCGTCATGACGTTCGACACTGTAGCCAGAATCTGCGGGATCTTAAACACCATCAAGCTCGTGGGGTCATCCTGGCGCACCTTGTCGTTGATAGTCAGACGCAGCCACGCCTTATCCGGGTCCGGGATCTTTTCCTTAGCGATGGGCTCGCTCAGCGGCAAGAACGTGTCGAATCCCTTCGCAATGCTCCATGGGAGTCCCTTATTCTTGGCCTCGGCCTGCACGTTGCGTGCCGTAAGGTCGAGCCCAAGCGCGTATCCCGAGATGTACTCCGAGGCCTTTTTCGCGTCGAACGTCGCCGGGTCTGCCTCGGAGAGACGCTTACCGATTACGACTGCGAGCTCGAGCTCGTAGTGCAGCTGCGTGCCCTTGGGCCGCAGAATGGGACCTTTGCCCGGCAGCAGTAAAGCGCTCGAAGGTTTCAGGAAGAAAAAGGGCTGCGACGGGGCCTTGTTGCCGAACTCTTTTGCATGGTCCAGGTAGTTGCGGCCAATGCACACGATTTTGCTCGCTTTGGACGCGAACGACATGCTGAAAGTGCGCGCGAGTGGAGCCAAAAACAAAGTCTTGGTAATCGCGCGCACCCCGCGCCCTCCGCGTTCTCCCCACCACCCCCCGCATAATGCGCGGAGCGACGCGGCCGCATTTTTGTTCGTAGTTATCATCTAGAGTTGAATGGACGAAACATACGTATAATAGAGAGTTAGAAAGATTCGCTGATAGTAAACCTCATGTAGACAGTGTCTCCGTTACCGGAGGGTACTCTGTCAGTAGAAACTGCGGCTGGGCCTCTCTCCCGCCATTCGCATGCAGGGCCCGCCGAAGGCAAAGATAAATAATACGGCAGAAGCATACGTCACAGTGCTCACACGTCTTGGATGCAGAAATACATGGTGCCCGAAGTGAAGCAAGAGCAAGACTTGCGGGCCACGGGTTCGCTGTGATTCGCACCTGTCGCACCTGTCGCACCTGTCGCACCTGTGTACAGTGCAGCAAGCTTGTTGTACGCATGCTTTCCGAAATCAGTCGCCTTTTCCATGGGCACCTTCGCCTTTAGTCTGGCGCCTGCGGCAGCCTTCCACAATCGACGCGGAGTCCGTTGCGCAGTAAGTTTCGCATTACTGCGCAACGAGCCCGAGTACTTCTTGATGTCCTGCACAGCGTTGGACTTTGACAGCTCATGCAGCATCTGAGCGCCCCGCGCGCGGTAATAGAGGATCAGCTGGCGCAAAAGGTCGAGTTTACGAATCATTTCGAGATGCAGGAAACGGATGTACGCGAGCAGTGTCTCACAGGGCTCCGCGACAACAGTACTCAACCCGTTGTCGGTAAACAGCTCGCCAGTCTTGCCGCCGAACAGGCGCGCGAAGAAGCCCATTCGTTTAGGCTGCGGCTCCCATACTTGCAGCTCGTGCATCGCAGGCTCCGGCGGCGCATAGCTGGACCAGGTCCTGTAGAACACGAGGGCAGCCAGGAGCATGGCGGATACCTTCAGTATCAAAGGGAGCCACGTTGATACCGTCTGCAGCACCTTTGTCTCTACCTGGTCGTCAAATGTGGCCGGCAGAAGGCTGGCCGGCCACAACGCTGGCACGGTGGCCTTGCTCGGGGTCGTCATGCAAGCGACCGTGCCGTTCGAGTTCATCGACAGCAGCATATCGGTGTCGAGCAAGTCCAAATAGGCAACGATGAGCGGCGTGTAAATACCGTCTGGGCTGCGCAAGAGCGGCGCGTCCAGGCTCGACAGGATATGTGTCTTCTCATTTAGCTCGTTTGTGCCCAGAAACTTCGTGGTCACCGGAACCACCGGTGCGGCCGGGCAGTCATTCCATAGTTTGCCGCCTACCGTGCTGGCGCCATCTGTAGACTCATCCTGCAAGTCGCTGCGCGTACTGCCGGGCCCGCTCTGAGTATCGACATTCGCGGCATCTAGGCCCGCATCAGTGTCCTTAGCATCGGCTTTGGAGTCGGTATCATAGGTGAAGATATCAATGAGCTTCACGGCACGCTTCTTTATGTCGCGCTTCGTGGGCAGCTTTGGGTTGTTGTCGAACGAATCGGTAGCGGGCACATACTCGCTGGCGAGGAGCTGCCGCTCGGGCGTCGTGCGGACCCACAGGAAACGCGCCGATGCGAAACCGGGTAGCATTTTGCGGATAACCTCACGCACGAGCAGCTCCTTTGTTCCGAATACAGCGATGACTAGAGCAGGTGCCTTGCGTGCCGACTTCTTGGACTCGAGAAACGAGAGTCCCCAGTCCCTGCCCGGCTCGAGGCTGCGCGCGCCGTCGCGCTGCGCCGCCCCGCCTGCGTCCGAGAGGGGCTCCGCCGACATACGCGGCAGGCGGTACATGCTAAGAGTCTCGCACGAGGCAATTGGGTCGAAGTCGGCCGGAATGGACTGCACGCTGTCCGTAGAGGACGGCGTTGAGGCGCTGCTGGCACTTGCCGCATCCGAGGCGCGTCTCTCTGCCGACGCAGACAGATCGCCAGGAGCGGCGGCTGCGCCGCTTTCGTCACCGGAGGCGGCACGGCTCACGATGCTAGAATCGGCCTCGCTGAGGCCCGCGCTATCGTCGATGCCGCGCGGGTCCTGGTCGTCCACGCTGGCATCGGTGTCCGTGTAGTCGTCGGTCTCGCTCATTGAGAGCACATCGTAGTCCTCGGTCATGGTTGCGGGTTCAATTACAGGCTTTCAAGCTCGAGTGAAACCGCTGGGGAGGCTGCGTGGTGGTGAATTAAGCGCAATTGGGGAGGGGGTGTGTGGGGGAAGAAGCTGGGAAGCCGGGCGCATTTACCGTGTGTGGCCCTTCCGGCTTAGGGTTCACCCCGTAATCTATGTAGATGTTAGGGTTACAGCCGGCGAAGGGGGTGGCGGCAGCTGGCTCATGCATTGCCCATTGGCCGCGTGGCAGCACGCGCAGCAGCGGGCCAACTCATTGGACCGTCGCCGGCTTGGCGTGAGCCGCCGATACAAGGCAATTGCGGCCCATGGTTGCTCGTCACAACCGTGCTAAACGATAATATGCTGGGCGGCAGCGCCAATTCCTGCAACGGGTCCCGCGCGCCACGCCCGGCTCCTGCCACATTTGGTCACAGGCTGCGACGTCATGATTACTTCATGTTGTCTAATAATGAAGGCGCGGACCGCTGCGCGGAGGGCTGCGAGCAGATATTTTTTAAATTCGTCTAATCTTAGCCGGACGCCGGCGTCTAGTTCGTTATTCGTTATAAAGTTGAAAAGAAAAAAGCAAATTCAATCAAATTAGGTTCGTTCGGCCGCGCGTTCTCCATCCGAGCGCCGTGGCATGCTGCTGCGCCCCGCGCGCTCAGTTCAGCGTGAGCAGCGACGGCGACGAGTGCGATTGCGAGCTCTCCATCGATGTGAGCCCCGGCGTGTCGTCGCGCACGTGCTGCCAGACCTCGTCGGAGGCCTCGCTGCCGGACTCCGTCTGCACGTCGAACTCGCTCGACGCGGCGCTGCTCAGCGGGTCCGTGCCGGGCACCTGGATGCGCGGCGCGACAATCTCGACCGTGCGCCCGTGCGTGACTTCCTTTTCGTCCACGAGCACGTTCGCGCGGTCCGCGTCGCAGTTCGGCAGGTGCACGCGCAGCACCGTGCCGTTCTGCTCTATAGACACGGGCAGCTCGCCGAGCTCGGCAATGCGGTCGACGTCGGCCAGCACGGCGCGCAGGTTCGCGATTTGGCTGCTGATGGCCGTGCGCACGGCGCCAAGCATGTCATCGTTCAGCTCGCCCACAACAGGCAGGCCGAGCCGCGGCGTGAGGTTGAAGTCGACGGCCGCGGATACAACGCTTGTTTCGGGGAACGTGTAGTCCGAGAGCTCGAGGTGCTCGAACTGCTCCTGTCGCGGCGGCGCTGCCTGCCGCGCGGACGCGCCAGCGCCGGTACTTACGCTGGCGCTGGCGCTAGCGCTCGTGTTCGCATTGCCACTCTTGATTGACGTGAATGCCGAGAGCACCGACGATGATGGCGCCGGCGCCGGCGCCGGCTCCGCGGGCTCGGCCGGAGCCAAAGGGAACAAAAAGTTCGAAATCGCCTGCTGGTAAACGGCGAGACCGCGCAGCTTCTCGCGGATCTCGGCGCCAATGGCGCGCCTCGAGCGGAACTGGTCCTGGAACCGCTGCAGCGCCAGGTCGCTCTCGGAGATGTTGTTGTTCAAAAGCACGCTCTGCTTCAGCATCTCGTACGGGCTGCAGCCCGGCACGAGGCGCTGGCCGTACAGCGACGAAAAGCGGAACTGCCCCAGATCGCTGCTGCCGGGGCTCCACTTCAGGCTCGAGACGCCGGCGCGCAGCATGAGGTCGGGTATCACGGACGCACGCATTTTGCGCGGGCACATCGACGGCCGCGCCGCGCACGACAGCGTCAGCTTCGTCGCCTTCAGGGCCTTGAACAGCAGGAACAGCAGGTACGGCGGCTGGCAGTGGCCGCGCGCATGCCGGCCGCCGCGCGCGTTGTTCGCGCGGAAAAACTTGCCCGCGCGGCGGTTCAAGTGCCCGAACATGGCGCCGTGTGGGCGGCGCATGCGCGCCTCGCAGTGGCCCGACCAGTGGAAAAAGCGCCGGCCGGGGTGGTGGTGGCCCGGCGGCCGCGGCCGGCCCGCGCGGTTGCGCGGCGCAAACGCCGGCTCGAACGACGGCGCGCCGTGCCGCGCCGGCGGGCTCAACGCGCGCGCCAGCTCCTCGACGGAGCGGCGCGCATACTCTGCCGAGCGTCGCAACAGCTCAGCCAGAGTCATATATATGTACTCCCAATATCGCGCCTACACGAGGGATTCGGTGGCGACTTTATAATGGCCGTATGTGTCAGCCGCTCCTAGATTCGGCACGCAAGGGTTCGTGCCACGCCCCTGCCCAGGGCGCCGTCGGCTGAGCCCGGCTTCGGCCACGAGCGCGGCCCGCGATGCGATGCCGTGCGATGCGCGCGCTCAATGCGCACTGCAGCCAAGCACGTCTGTGCAATTGGGCAATTGTGCAATTGGGTTATTTGCAGTGCTGCGCTGTGTCAGGCGTGCGAATGCCGAGCGAGCGCTGCGATCGCCCGCCGTTGCGTCATGCTTTGTTGTGTCTACTTTGACGTCACTGATAGTGACAAATCGCTGTCGCGAGTCGGTCACTGTGCCCATGCTCAACGGCGCTCTGTGCTCCGCAGCGCTCTGCGCTCCGCAGCGCTCCGCGGCTCCGCGAGTCCGCACACGGAGCGGCCTTTTTCTCGCGCCTCAGTTTGCAGCTAACTTAATTGGCAAATTTGGTTATTCTATTCCGCAAGCCCTAACTACTGGCGCACTAAACATAAGTAGCACAGTTTCCTGGCGCGCTCGCGCATATTTAATTTAAGCGCATTTTAAACCCACTTAAGCACAAGCGCATTCGGAAGCGCAGCAACACACGCTCAGAAATGGGCCTCGGCCAGCTCCAGCACGGCGCCGAGGCTGAGCTTCACATGCTGCACCATGTGGTCGAAGTCGAGGCGGTCGACCGTGTCGAGCTCGTTGTGGCCGACGCGCGGGCCCGGGTCCGGGATCGCTGCCGGCGTGCCGTACTCGATGATGAAGCTGCTCGGGTAGCCGTAGCGGTTTGCCGACGCGTGGTCCGAGCACGCGTACCCGCAGCGGAACTCGGCGTAGGGGATGTCCGCGTAGGCGTCGATGACGCGCCGCAAAAAGTCGGTGAGCCCCGGGTTCACAAAGTCGACGACGAGGCCAAGGTCGTCCGGCACGCCGCGGTCGCGGTTTGTGCCGCCCGTCATGTCCTGCTGCACCATGGCCTTCACCTGGCGACCCTCGGCCGCGTACTTGGCAAACACGTCCTGCGAGCCGCGCAGGCCAATCTCCTCGGCCGCGTACCAGTGGAACTCGACCGTGTTGCGCGGCTGCCACCCGGACTCGGCGAGAATGTGCAGCACCTCGAGGATCGTGATGCTGCCGCTGCCGTTGTCGTCGGCGCCGGGCGCGCGGCCGTGCTCGTAGTCGGCGAGGTTGATCGAGTCGAGGTGTGCGCCAATGATCACAATGTGCTCCGGGTGCTGCGTGCCCTCGAACCGCGCAATGAGCGACTTCTGCAGAAACTCGTGGTCGAACGCCGTGACCGAGAAGTTCGCCGCCGACTTCGCGCCCTCGAGCGCCACGAGGTCGCGCAGCCACAGCGAGCTGTTCAGACCGAGCTCGGACTTGCAGTAGCGCGTGTGGAAGCTCGAGAACTGCGTGAGCCGCGCCTCGAGACGCGCCTTGCTGATGTGCGGGCTCAGCACGCCGAACGTCTTGCCCTGCGTAAGATGCGTCGGGTACTCAATGTCCGCCGCCGCGGCAATGTGCGGCTCGGCGTGCTCCGTCACGTCCATAAACGGCACGTCTGCGACCATGAGCGCGTGCACGTCGCTCTGCGACATCCACCGCTGCTCTCCTGCCGCATACTCAATGAGCCGCTCGCCCTTGCCGAGCAGCGTCTGCTCCTGCGACGCGAGTGCGTGCGCCAGTACAAGGCCGGCCGCAAACTTCATATGATATCTCGAATGGGTAGTCCGATCTGATCAGGCGGCCTTATCAGGCATCACGTCAGATATGCTTCGGGGCAAGGACGATTGCATCACGCCGCCTGGCCGCGCCGTTCACAGCGCCGCGCTCGCGGCGAGCCACAAAGCCGCGCGACACAAAGGTAAAAATATAAAATTTAAAGACTCGCGAAAAGAATAGCACAGCAGAATCCGCTATCTCGCCCTGGGCAAAGTGAATCATGCACGGACAGGCAAGGACTGCTGGCGCCCGGCGAGCGGACTCTAACAGCCTTGCACTGCACTCTCTGTGATTGTGGTGTAAACCACACTACTTCGGCTAGGTAATTTCGAGTTCAGGAGCTGAGTTACAGCAATGCCATGCCAAATACCAGCCATGCCGCCCCGGCGCTCGCTAGGCCGATCAGTGTCACGTGGCGCTCTAAGTGGTTGGCCGGAGGCGCTAATGGCAGCTCAGAATCATCAATTCTTTTGCTGCTCTGCTTGCGCTGGCCGGCGAAGCAGCCGGTATATCTCACTTAAGGCACGCAGTTCTGGGTTCAGTGCGGACGGCGGTTTTGTGCGAGTTTAGGTCGTGGAGAGGGCGCGGCCCAACCACCAACGGTTTGCATGTGACATGACGCCGGAAGAGGTCGACAGGTTCACGCGGTTCAACGAGGCGCCCGACGGCCCGCTGCACCGCGTGCTGCTGCGCTTCGAGGGCCCGCCCGGAAACGACGACTGGGCCGTGCTTCTGCTCAACGACGATGGCCTCGCGCTGCAGCAGTACTTGCCGTGTTTAGAGGGCCGCGCGTTCGCGGCGCGCGCGACTCCGGTGCTGGACGACGTCCTCGGCATCGACAGCCTGCCCGAGCCGGCATTCGAGGCTCTTAAGCCCGAGAAGAACCAGCGCATCTCGGCATGGACGGTGCTGGCCCACGAGCGCGAGCTGCTCGTGGCGCTGAAGTCCGTGCCGCGCAAGCGGGCGCAGGCCACGGATCTGCCCCTCGCCATCGGCATCGTCGTGACGGGGAAGCAGCACCTGGCCGGGCGCAAGATTGTGCGCGCCGAAATGCTGGCTAAGGACGTGCCGACGCCGTTCATAGTCGACGCGTGGGGCGACAGCTACAACGACGCGTTCGGCCTCGAGCCGCGCATCATCGAGTCCGTGCCACACACAGTGTTCACGGCCGTGCAGGACATCATGGCTGCGGCGAAGCGTGCATTTGCCGTGCAGAACTTCGACGTCGCGGCCACGAAGTACCAAAAGGCGTTCCACTACTGCCACAAATACTACCCGGAGTCCCTCGAGCCGGCCGACCTCGACACGGCCACGGACCTGAAGCGGCGCTCGCTGCTGAACCTGGCTCTGGCCGGCGTGCTCGCCGGCACGAAGCCGTGGCTGGCCAGCGCCGTCGAGGCGGCGGACTTTGTCCTGGACATGCCCGAGGCAACTGCAGCCGACCGCGCCAAGGCGCTGAACCGACGCGGCCGCGCCCGGCTCGGCCTGGGCGACGACGAGGCAGCGCAGTCGGATCTGGAGGAGTCGCTGGTCCTCTGCGACGACCCGAGCACGCACCGAGCCCTCGACGCCTGCGCCGAGTCGCGCCGCCGCCGGCTCGCGTCGCTGCAGAAGCGCCTGCACTCTGCATTCCAATAAACAGTACGCTTGTTTTTGCAGCTGTGGCTTGTCGGCCGCCAATGTCCTGCTGGCAGCGGCATGCGCGCCAGGGGAGGCGCTGAGCCAACGCTAACTAGCTGATGCACACGCTGCGCTTCGAAACAAGTCCGCAGGGCTGTGCCGAATTAATTAGGCACAGCGCTTTTACAGCTGTAGGGCCGTGCAGATGCTGCGTTTGTGCGCGCCTTAGCGTGTGCGAGCATTTAGTTACTATGACGCGCTTGCTTTATTTAGTGTTATTCGATGTCCGGCTGCTGGCCAATCCTGTGAGCCTAACGCCCGTTTATGTATTACGCGCTAACTGCTTAAAAAGGTCTCAGCATGCCACTAGCATGCCATTAGCATGCCATTTAGCATGCCATTTACTGCCGCATCCCTGGATTTGCTTGGCATGCGCTGGATGAGGAGCTAAGTATGGAGCCGGGCCTGCCAAGCCCCGTCGCGAGCGCCTGTGTGCGATGCCTCTCACATAAGCGCTCGGGCCGGAGGCGCTCGTCGTCGCGCCAAAGTTTGCCCTTCGATTACCGTCGCCCTGTGCATCTTATCGACGTCGCGTCGCGGCAGGTGCATAACCCTTACCTGTTTAATTTGTGACCCTCTTTTGTTTTGTCATCGCCAATGTCAATAAACCACCGACCGTACCACCGACCGCGACCGTACCACCGCACCTTCCCTTTCCAGCGCATCCCTAGCATCTGCATACGTGTCGTCACGCAAAAGAATTTTGACGGGTCAGTGCACTTGCTAGACGCAAACAATGAGTAACGCGCCCAATGCCGCGCAAACTCTGCTGGAGCAGCTGCGCTCGTCGCTCGACGGCGCGTCGTACTCGACGTCGGCGGTTTACGCAAGTTTGATCATCGCCTTCGGCGGCGCCGCCGTCGTCGTCGGCCTCGTGTTTCTCCTGTGGCACAGCTGCCGCGATATCTACGCGGCAAAGGAGATGCTCGCCGCGCGCCTCGCGACCATCCGCGACGCCGCCGCGCAGCTCGTGCTGCCGGGCCTGCGCAAGAGCCTGCGCAAGTGCTGGAAGACGCAGGAGCAGGCGCTGCTCGAGGAGTCCGGCCTCGACGCCGTCGTGTACATGCGCGCCCTGCGCATGATGCGCAACATCTTTGCCGTCCTCGCCCTCGTTCTGTTCGGCACGGCCGCACCCATCAACGTCGTGTTCAACCTGCGCAGCGCAATTGGCTCAAACCTGTCGAAGCGCGACGCGCTGCTGCTGCTCACGCCGTCGCTGCTCAGCAGCGAGCAAATGATCCCGCACGTCGTGCTGGGCTGGGCCACGAACGGCATTGTGTTCGCCTTCGTGTGGTACAACTACGGCAAGGTTCTCGGCATGCGCCAGGCCGTGCTTGCGGCGCCGGACTTCCGCCAGCGCATCGAGAATCGCACGGCCCTGGTTATGGACCTGCCGCGCGCGTCGCGCTCGCTGGCCGGCGTCGCGCGCGTCGCGAAGTCCATCAATCCGCATCTGACGCCCGTCGGCGTCACGCTCGGCCACTCCTCCAAGCGCCTGCGCGAGCTCATTGCCGAGCACGACACGAAGGTCCGGTCGTACGAGCGCGCGCTCGTCGACAAGGCGTCGTCGCTGTCGCGCAACGAGCTGAAGCAGGCGTGCGACAAGCTCGCCCGCGACATCGAGCTCGAGCGCGCCGCCGCCACGGGCCCGCCGCAGGGCTACGCATTCGTCTCGTTCGCGAGCCAGCACGAGGCGCACGACATCTCGCGGCGCTGCCGCAACGCGCCGGACGGCATAAAGGTGCGCCTGGCGCCGCCGCCGGACCAGGTCATCTGGAACAACGTCGGGCTCGGCCCGGCCGAGCGCGGCGCGAAGCAGATGTGGGTCAACACGATCTACGGCGTGCTCATTGTGCTGTGGATCGTGCCGAACGCCTTCATTGGCTGCTTCCTGTCGAACCTGGGCCGTCTCGCCGCCGTGTGGCCGGCGTTCGGCAGCAGCATGGCGACGCACCGCGTCGGATTCGCCATTCTGCAGGGCTTTCTGGCGCCCACCATCACGACGATGGTGTTCATGCTGCTGCCGTACCTGTTCCGCAAGCTCTCGTTTCTGCAGGGGAAGGTCACACGCACGGACCGCGAGCACGAGGTGCTGCGCAAGCTGTATGCATTCTTCTTCCTCGACAACTTTTTTGTGTTCTCCATCATGGGCGTCGTGTGGGACATCGTCGCGCAGGTGCTGCAGGTGACAAACAAGGCGCGCGGCAACGGCGAGCACCTCAGCTTCTCGGACGTGTGGCACACGCTGCACGTGGCGCGCCGCATCGCCACGGCCATTGTGAACATCTCGAGCTTCTGGGTCATGTACCTGCTGCGCGCGCTGCTCGGCGAGTTCGCGAACTCGGCGCAGCCCGTGTCGCTGCTGCGCCGCCTCGGCCAGCTCCTCAACTTCGTGCGCCAGCCGACGCCGCGCGAGCGCGCCGAGGCGACGCTGCCGCAGCCCTTCCAGTACGCTGTGAGCTTCCTGGCCATCCTGTTCCACGCCACGATCGCCCTCGGCTTCACGACGATTCAGCCGCTCGTGCTGCCCATCGCGTTTGTGCTCTACTTGCTGGCCGTGCCCATCAAGAAGTACGAGCTCGTGCACATGCAGATCACGAAGTACGAGTCGAACGGCCTGTACTGGCCGCTCGTCGTCGACATCACGCTCTACGCCCTCGCGTTCGGCAACCTCATGCTGCTCTGCGTCGTGTGGGTGCAGGCTGGCTGGCGCATTGCCGTCGCCGCGACGCCGCTGGCCGCAACGGTCATCCTGTTCAAGGTCTTCCTCTTCTTCAAGTACGAGACGCACTTCTACTACGGCGACTCGACAAAGTCGCCGCTGTCGCCGCCGCTGTCGCAGCAGTCGTCGAACGAGAAGCCGAGCGCGCAGACGGTCGAGGAGTGCTACGAGGACCCGGCGCGCAGCCGCGAGCTCAGCCGCCCGCTCACCTCGTTCAACGAGGCGCTCTGCTGCTTGACCGGCACACAGTACGCGGCAGACGCCAGCAGGAACCCGTTCGAGCCGGAACTCGAGCGCCACGCGAGCCGCGACAGCAGCAGCGACGACGACGGCGTTGTGCAGAGCGCCGTCGAGTACAAGCAGCCGTCGCGCCCCATATCGGTCGGCGCGCAGACGGCCGTCCCCTACACGCCCGTCGAGCCGGCCGCTGCATTCGCATACGACGACGCGGCATCATTCTACACATACGAGCCATATGCTGCGGGCCAGCATGGTCATCCGTATGGATACTACAATGGAGAGGACTACGAGCCGTATGTGTTCAACGAGCACCATGTCGGCGAGCCAAGCTCCGAGCCTCGTCATGACGACCGGCGCCGCCACCGCAGCCGCCGCGACTACGCGCGGGCCGCGGAGGACCAGGCGCGGTTGCTAGAGCGATAAATATAGTGCTTCTTTTATATATGTACTTCTTACGACCGTCACTTCGTGATTACAATTAATGGGTCCCGTAAGGCCGTGGCAGGCAACAAGTTTGGTGCTTTCTTTTTTTTGTTTTATTGCTGGCGCGGAGTCTCTCTCTACCAGTCGCCACTCGCCGCTACCAAATTCGGGTAGGCCGGCAGAGCCGGCATCTTGCCGAGCTGCTTAGTGCCAGACTCGAGGAAGCTGAACTTCTTGGCCCGCTTCCGCTCGAACGCCGAGATCTCCTTGTTCTTCTTCAACGTCAGCCCAATGTCGTCGAGGCCCTCGACGAGGCAGTGCTTGCGGAAGTCGTCGATCTCGAAGTGGCCGACGAGAACGGAGCCGTCCTGAGCAACGATGCGCTGGTTCTCAAGGTCGATGCTGAAGGGCTCGGCCTTCTCGGCCAGCGGCGCCAGCTTCTCACTGATGACCTCGGCCGGCAGGCGGATGGGCAGCAGGCCATTCTTCAGCGAGTTGTTGTAGAAGATGTCGCCAAACGACGGCGCGATGATGGAGCGGATGCCGAAGTCGGCCAGCGCCCACGGCGCGTGCTCACGCGACGAGCCGCAGCCGAAGTTGTCGCCAGACACGACCAAGAACTTCGCGTTCGTCCAGGGCTCGACGTTCAGCGCAAAGTCCGTGGGCTGCAGCTTGCCGTCAGGGCCCGGCGCGTTGCGCAGCTCGTAGAAGAGGCCGACAGACAGGCCCGTGCGCTTGATCGTCTTCAAGAACTGCTTCGGGATGATGGCGTCCGTGTCGACATTCGCCTTCGGCAGGTGCGCGGCAATGCCCGTCTCGATGTGGAACTTGGGGATGCCCGAGCCGTCGCCACACGCGACGTGCGCCTCCTCCTCGGTTTCTTCGGGCGCGTTCTCTTCCGCCTCAAGGGCGGCCTCCTCAATGTAGTTCTCCTCGGCCAGCGGCTTCACGTCCGGCTCGGCCGTGCGCGTGCGCTTGCGCGGGCTCTCGGGCTCGACGGACACGCGCGGGCTCACGTCCTTCGGCGCGTAGTCGCGCGCGTCCACGAGGTGGCCCGCGACGGCCGCGGCCGCGGCCATGACGGGCGACATGAGGTGCGTGCGGCCGAGTGCGCCCTGGCGGCCCTCGAAGTTGCGGTTCGACGTCGAGGCGCAGCGCTCGTGCGGCGACAGAATGTCCGCGTTCATGCCGAGACACATCGAGCAGCCGGCCTCGCGCCACTCGAAGCCCGCGTCCGTGAACACCTTGTCCAGCCCTTCCTTTTCGGCCTGCTTCTTGACCATGCCCGAGCCGGGCACGACCATGGCGCGCATGATGTTGGATGCAATCTTGCGGTCGCGCACAATGGCCGCCGCCGCGCGCAGGTCCTCGATGCGCGAGTTCGTGCACGAGCCAATGAACACCTTGTCGATCTTGACCTCCGTGAGCGGCGTGTTCGGCTCGAGGCCCATGTAGTCCAGCGAGCGCTGCATGCCGCTGCGCTCAATGGGGTCCTCGACGGTGGCCGGGTCGGGCACCTTCGCGTAGATGGGCAGCGCGTCCTGCGGCGACGTGCCCCAGGTAACCGTCGCGGCCACGTCCGTCGACTTGATGGGCACCTCGATGTCGAACTTTGCGTCCGGGTCAGAGCGCAGCGTCTTCCAGTACGCCATGGCGCGCTCCCACTCGGCGCCCTCGGGTGCCATTGGCCGGCCCTTGATGTACTCGAACGTCTTCTCGTCCGGCGCAATCATGCCGGCGCGCGCACCGGCCTCAATGGACATGTTGCACATGGACATGCGTGCCTCGACGCTGAGCGCCTCGATGCCGGGTCCGGCGAACTCCATGACGCAGCCCGTGCCGCCGGCCGTGCCGATGACGGAGATGATGTGCAGCATAAGGTCCTTCGACGTGATGCCCGGCTGCAGCACGTCGTCGACGTAGATGCGCATGTTCTTGGACTTGCCCTGCATGAGCGTCTGCGTGGCCATTACGTGCTCGACCTCGGACGTGCCGATGCCGAACGCGAGGGCGCCGAACGCGCCGTGCGTCGACGTGTGCGAGTCGCCGCACACAACGGTCGTGCCCGGCAGCGTGAAGCCCTGCTCGGGGCCGACGATGTGCACAATACCCTGGCGGCGGTCCTTCATGCCGAAGAACTGCACGCCGAAGTCCTTCACGTTCTGCTCCAGCGTCTCGACTTGCACGCGCGAGTCGGACTCCTGGATGAAGCTGGCCGTGTCCTTCAGCTTCGCTCGCGACGACGTGGGAATGTTGTGGTCGACGGTGGCGAGCGTGCAGTCGACGCGGCGCAGCTTGCGGTTCGCGTTCTTGAGGCCCTCGAACGCCTGCGGCGACGTCACCTCGTGCACGAGGTGGCGGTCAATGTACAGCAGAAAGTTATGTTCATCTGTCTTGGCTACGACGTGGTCGTCGAAGACCTTGTCGTACAGCGTTCGGCCGGGCATGAACGGTTTTGGAGATGCTGACTTTTGCACGCGGTTTTACTGGTTGCCGACGATACTTAAGTACGCCGCCATGCACGCGGGCCGGTACCGGCAAACGTCATCATCCCGATCGCGGCGCGTCACGTGGCCTAACAGTTTTTTGGAGTCATATTGCGGGGTCATGACCCCCGGCGCTGCCAAGCTGCCGCGCAAGCCTATAAGAGCCATTGCATTTAAAAAAAAATATGACTTGGACTGCGTCTGCGTACACTCGACGCACTGAGTTTTAGAGCGCCGCTAACGGCGCGACGCCGTACAGCCTAGATTAACAGCAAGCGGCAGCAGAATGGCGCTACGTACATACTCTAGCCTCAATTAGTGTATAATCCGGTTTTTTTAGTGCCGCGTCTGTGCAAATGTGCACTCGCAGCCGCCGCGCTGCTACGCGCGTCTCTACGATCGCTTCGCTTTGGAGCAGGCTAGCACTCGAGTCTATAACATAATCGGCAGTACATAAGCGGTCGGGCGCGAGCTCGTGAAGTCGCGCCGGCATGTCGAACATCGTGTATGTGGGCCGCATCCCGTTTGAGATGACGGAGGAGCAGCTGGAGGACATCTTCCGCTCCACGGGACCGGTCCAGCAGACGCGGCTCATGTTTGACCGGGAAACCGGCAAGTCGAAGGGGTTTGCCTTTGTGCACTACTTCGACCCCGAGTCTGCCGCCAGCGCTGTGCGCAACCTCGATAACTACAAAGTAGGTAATCTGCGGCTAAAAGTAAACTATTCCTCGGGCAGTTTCCAGGGCCAGTCCGGCGGCGGCGGAGGCGGCGGCGGCGGCAACCATCACCAGAACCAGAAAAACCAGAATCAGAGCCAGAACAACCAGTCGCGAGGCCAGCGCGAGGAGCCGCAGGAGCCCGGAGTGATCCCCGATATCGTGAACACGGTCTCGAACTTCACGCAGGGCGAGAAGATGGAGCTCCTCTCGGAGCTCGCGCAGCTCGTCTCAAATCATCACGATAAGACGCTGACTCTGCTCGACGAGAACCCGCAGCTGGCGTACGCGATTGTGCAGACGATGTTCGAGGTCGGAGCCATCGAGGGCCCGAAGGCGCAGTCGCTTATTGTGGACCCCGGGTCCACGCCGGCTCCGCCGTCGCGCGAGCCCACGCCTGCAGCAGCACCGCCGTCGAGGCGACAGGAGCGGAAGCGAGGGGGTTCGTCGCGTGCACAGACGGCGCAGCCCCAAGCACAACCACCGTCACAGCCGCAGCCGCAGCCGCAGCCGCAGCCACAACCGCAGCCGCAGCCGCACCTACAGTCGCAACTACAACCTCAGCCTCAGCAGCAGGTCCAGGCGGCACCCGCACCGTCGCAGGCGGCCCCAGCGGCTCCGCAGCCTCCGGCAATGGGCGAAGAGCAGAAGCAGATGATCCGGCAGATCCTCGCTCTCACGCCGGAGCAGCTCGAGTCAATGCCTGCCGACCAGCGCAACGCCGCCCTCTCGATCCGCCAGCAGGTACAGAGTGGAGCTTTAGTTCTGTGAGCTTAGCACGGAGAGCCTTAGCCGCGGCCAGTGTATTTGTCCTGGCGCGCGTTGGTGCGACGAGCGAACAATAAATGGCAGTCATTACCGCGCGTCGCGTGGCTTGCAATGTTTACACGAAGCCCTAGATCTAGCGTTTTTTTGACGCCACACACGGACGTTTAGTAGTACGGGCACACAAAACTCGGCGCCTACGATCAGATCCTATATACTTAGCGCCATTTCCTAATACTTCAACACCAAAACTGTGTATCTTCGTCCCATAGGGCCCGAGAAGCTGCTGCTGGCGTCCAGCGTCGGACGCTGTCATTACCGATCTCAGAGCTCAACGAGCCTACCTCGTGTACCGTAAACCGTGTACCGTAAACCGTGTACCGTAAACCGTGTACCGTAAACCGGTATGCATCTGCTGCGGGTTGACAAACCTGGGTTCGGAAATATGACATGTTTATCTGATTATGCAGGGCAGTGATGCACGGCAGTATTTCCGCGCTCCGGGCTAACGCTCCCGATCTGAGCCTATATAAGGGATTTAACACTTTTTTTCTAGTTGCTTGTTCATCTTAGAGGCATGCCGTTCACAGTCAACAGCTACGCGACCACTTCGGAGACGAGCCGGCTCGCGCCGCACAAGCTCGAGCGCCGCGACGTAGAAACAGACGATGTGCTCATCGACATTCTCTACGCCGGAATCTGCCACTCGGACGTGCACCGGGCCCGCGGCCACTGGGGCAAGCCGAACTACCCGCTGGTCACTGGCCACGAGATTGTGGGCGTCGTGGCGGCTACTGGTCCCGACGTGAAGAGCACGGCCGTGGGCGACGTGGTTGCCGTCGGGTGCATGGTGGACTCCTGCGGCGCGTGTGCGCACTGCAAGGACTCGCACGAAATGTTCTGCACGAACGGGCCCACGATGACGTACAACGCGCCCGAGCGCCGCTGGCCGGGCCACTTCACGGCCGGCGGCTACGCAGAGGCGATTGTTGTGCAGGAGCACTTTGTGCTGAAGGTGCCCAAGGCGCTGCAGGAGCCGGCGCTGCTGCGCGGCGTGGCGCCTATCCTCTGCGCGGGCATCACGACGTACTCGCCGCTGCACGAGAACCAGGTTGGCCGCGGCTCGAAGGTGGCCATTGTCGGCCTTGGCGGCCTGGGGCAGATGGGCGTGAAGATTGCGCGGGCGCTTGGCGCCGAGGTGACTGTAGTGTCGCGCACGCACGCGAAGGACGCGCTCGCGAAGCAGCTCGGTGCGCACGCCGTCTTAGCCTCGTCGTCCGAGCCGGAGATGGCCGACAAAAAGAACTACTTCGACCTCGTTATCGACACGGTCCCGTTCGAGCACGACGTGAACCCGTACATTGCGCTGGCCAGGCCGTACGGCAACATCTGTGTGGTCGGGCACCTCGGCTCCTTCAAGGACGGGCATATCAGCAGCCTCGGCCTCATCTTCGGAAACAAGCGGCTCGCGGGCTCGGCCATTGGCGGCATCAAGGACACGCAGGAGCTGCTCGATCTCTGCGGCGCGCACAAGATTGTTTCCGAGTACGAGCTTATCCGCATGGAGGAGGCGAACGACGCGTGGGCGAAGCTCGACTCCGGCGACAGCACGGGCCGCTTCATTATTGACGTCGCAGCGTTCCGTGAGGCGAACAAGCTAGCCGCGTAGGGCTCAGCCCGCGTCAGTCCTGCCTTGGCTCCGCCTCGCGCGCAGCGCCCTGCCCACAGTGATAACAATTTTGAGATTCCGTATCTACAAGTACACGAGCGTAGTATACACAAGCGTAGTTTTTACAGGCGAAAGTCGTATGCTGGCCGGAGGCGGAGTAATAACACGACTCAATTATAGCTATTCGTCGGAACAGTGTGAAAACTACGACAAGAAGAAGACCAGGCCAGGCCCGCCTCAGCCTACATGAAAAAACTCTACGATTAAAGCCCGATCAACATACCCCCAAAGCGACGCAGTGCTAAAACTACGACAAGAAGACGACTAGGCAGGCCCGGCTCAGCACGCAGAAAAAAAAATTAAGAAAAACTGTACGATTAAAGCCGATCAATATATCTCCAAAGCGACGCAGGCCCACATCGATGAGGGTGGGGCTTGTGGTCGGATGTTTGGGTCCGCGCGCCCCGCCGGAGGAGAACCGCCGTGCCGTCTTATCAACGCCCGCAGTCTAAGTCAGCCAGCGCCGGGGGCCTCTGGGGAACGCACGCGCTGCCAGTTTCCGGGTCTGGGGTTCGCGCCCACAGCTGGCGACTTTGGGGCAGGGCACGGGTTCACGCACTGACATCTAAGCAGCCGCGCTCGCGTATACGGTGAGCGTGACCAGCTGGGATCCGCGCTGGTCGGCCCTGCATCAGAACTCGTGGCGGCACACACTTCGGGCGTGTTCTAAGGCCTGAGCTACACAATGTCTACCCGTACGTCTTCCGGGAGCGGCGTGCCCGCGTCGTCGGCGGCGCGGCCGCTGCGGCCGCCCGGCACGCTCGTGAGCGACCGCGGCAACCTGCTCAGCCCGCTGCCCGCGTCGGCCGCGCTCGAGGCGCCGGGCGACCTCTACAAGCCCGTCGACTGTCTGTCGCTGCCGAAGCCTATCGCGTACGGCAGCGCCGTGGCGCCGCAGCAGCCCGCGAACAGCGTGCTCGCAAGTAACCCGCACAACCCCGAGGCGCTGAGCCGCGGCTCGCTGCTGTCCGTCGTGGCGCACCAGCGCCTCGCCGTGGCGGCCGGCGCAAAGAAGCCGGGGCGCAAGCCGAAGGGCGCGCTGCGCAGCAACAAGTCGTCGTTCATCTCGCGCGGCGTTGTGTTCGAGAGCTTTGCGAAGCGCGTCGGCGACGTGCGCAAGCCCGAGGAGCTGTCGCGCTGCCTGGCTGTCGTGAACTACGAGCGCTCGCTGAACCTGCTCGACTTCGGCGCGCCGACGCCGCAGCAGAAGCTCGAGCCCCTGGCCAAGACGTTCCTGGCCAAGGCGTGGCCGCTGTGCCACGAGATCAACGCGGCCACCGTCGCGCAGCAGCAGATCGACCTCGTCGTTGGCACGACGGCCGGCGACCTGCTGTGGATCGAGCTCACGTCGCAGCGCTACGCGCGCATAAACAAGCTCGGCAACGTCACGCACACGCCCGTCACGGCCGTCGCGTGGCTGCCGAACTCGGAGTCGCTCGTCGCCGCGGCCCACGCGAACGGCCTCGTCGTCATCTACGACATGCACGCCGAGGACGCGCCCGAGCCGCCGGCCGTGTACCAGCGGCGCGTAGCCGCGCCGCCGCAGGCCGCGCACAAGGCGTACGAGGTGCTGCTCAGCCTCGGCGAGAGCGACGCGAACAATTTGAAGCAGGCCGTGAAGGCCGTGTACCGCCTCTCGAACTCGAACCAGCACATCAACCGGCTCGTGTTCTTGTCGGCGTCGCAGCTGCTGGTTGCGTCGAAGGACGACTACTTGAAGGTGTTCAGCCTCGAGTCCGAAACAACGTCGGAGCTCGTGCCCTCGTTCTTCGGCGGCATCAACGCCTGCGCGCTGAGCCCGGACGGCCGGTTCGTGGCGCTGGGCGGCGAGGACGACATGATCAGCATCTTCGACACGGAGCACTTCCGCCTCGCGGCGCGCCTCACGGGCCATGTCGCCTGGGTCACGGGCATCGCCTTCGACGCCTTCTTCGACGAGCCGAACGCATACAAGCTGGCCAGCGTCGGCGCCGACGGCCAAATATGCGTCTGGGACTTCATCCCGAACATCGTCGGCTACCACCCGCGGCGGCACTCGATGATGCACGTTGTCCCGACCGTGCGCTACGGCACGGAGGACCATAAGCTCGGCGGCTGCGCGACGCTCGTGCACGCGCGCACGCCGCAGTACGACGCGCCGCAGGTGTTCCCGAGCTCGCAGACGCTGCCGGCGCTGCCCGAGTTCGGCGACGCGGGCCTCACGGACGTGCGCTTCACGGACTCGCAGCTGCTTGCCACGAGCGTCGACGGCCGCATCTACACATGGGAAAAGACGCGCCGCCGGTCGTAGTAACCTTTGCCGCGCCGCGCTCAGAATACGCCGCGCCAAAAATCCCCCGCGCCGCCTTCCTCCCTTCATGTTTGAGGAGGGCGTGTGCTTGCCGCGACAATGCTGCTGCTGCTACCGCCGCCGCTGCCGCCTAGCCCTTCTGCCCGCACGCAGCATCGGCATGCGCAGTCGCGCAGGACACTAAAAGGCAGCGCCGCGCGGGCTGCGTCGCGTGCTGCGGCAGCGAAATTATGTGGACCTTCGGCTAATGTAATTGACTGCTGCCGCCTAGCACTTCTGCCCGCACGCAGCGTCGGCGTGTGCAGTCGCGCAGGACACTAAAAGGCAGCGCCGCGCGTGCTGTGTCGCGTGCTTCGCGGTCGCGGCGGCCCAGTGCTGCGGCAGCGAATTATGTGGACCTTCGGCTAATGTAATTGACTAACTTATTTGAATATAGACGAGCTTGTTTGGTGTTTTGCGTTGCCCGCGGCGTCACGGCGCCGCTACTGCGCGCCGCGTGCGCCCGGCTGCTGCGGCACCGCCGCGATACCGTTTGTGCCGACGCGCGTATACGGGCGCCTGCTGGCGCGCAGCGGTTCGATAGTGGCCGCGCCCTTCGCATGTCCCGCTTCTCCCTGCGCAACCCGAACAAGCTGCCTGGCCGCCACGGCCCCGGCGAGCTCGGCGCAGCCGACCGCCTGCTGCAGCCGTTCGCCGTCGTCAAAAGCACCTGGCTCCTGGGCACGCTGGCGCTGCTGTTCGCCGTGTTTGTGTGGACCGCCGTCGGCCTCGGGCCGTACTCGGGCGCCGCGACGCCGCCCGAGTTTGGCGACTTCGAGGCGCAGCGCCACTGGATGGAGATCACGCAGCACCTCGTGCCGCGCGACTGGTACTTCTACGACTTCGACTGGTGGCGCCTCGACTACCCGCCGCTCACGGCGTACCACTCGTGGCTCTGCGGCTGGATCGGCTCGACGCGCCTGTTCAACCGCGACTGGTTCGCGCTAGACGCGTCGCGCGGCAACGAGGACGCCGGCCTCAAGGCGTACATGCGCCTCACGGCCATTGCCAGCGAGCTGCTCGTGTTCGTGCCGGCGCTGCTCGCATTCATGAGGCGCGTGACGGCGTTTTATGACCCGCTGAACCTGTCGTGGTCCCTTGTGTTCGCGCAGATGCTGCTGCTGCCGAGCCTCGTCATCATCGACCACGGACACTTCCAGTTCAACTCCGTCATGCTCGGCCTCTTCGTGGCCAGCCTCACGGCGCTGCTCACGGGCCGCTATGTCGTGGCCAGCTTCTTCTTTGTGCTGTCCCTGTTCTTCAAGCAGATGGCCCTCTACTACGCACCAGTCATCTTCTTCGCCATCCTCGGCAACTGCTACGGCCCGGCCACGCACTGGAAGCTGCAGCTGCGCCGCCTCGTCGCCGTCGGCGCCACCGTGCTCGGCACGAGCGTGCTGCTGCTGGCGCCGTTTCTCGACGTCAGCCAGCTGCAGCAGATATTCACGCGCGTGTTCCCCGTGTTCAGGGGCCTCTGGGAGGACAAAGTGGCGAACCTGTGGTGCACGCTCAACTACACGGTGCTGAAGCTGAAGTCGCAGTTCAAGCCCGAGCAGCTGCAGCTGCTGGCCCTCGCATCGACGCTCGTGGGCATCGCCCCGAGCTGCTACGCCGCGTACTGGAAGTCGCCGTTCGTGGCAACCTGGGCATTCGCGAGCTGTGCATGGGCCTTCTACCTCTTCTCCTTCCAGGTCCACGAGAAGTCGGTGCTGCTGCCGCTCATTCCGACGTCGCTGCTCGCCATCCAGCACTTGACGTCGCCGAACATCCGCGCCATGACCGTTTGGATCAACAACATCGCGTACTTCTCCATGTGGCCGCTGCTGAAGCGTGAGGGCCTGCAGCTGCAGTACTTCGTGCTCCTCGTGCTGTGGAACTGGCTGTTCACAAACCCGCGCAACGTCATGCCTCGCAGCTGGCTGAACAGGCTTGCCGTCGCGGGCTCCTACGCTTTCTTTGCCGCGCTGGCCGCCGTCGAGTTCCTCGGCCTCGCGCCCGACGCGTACGTTGTGCGCTACCCGGACCTGTTCGTCGTCGGCAATATGACCGCGTCGTTCGGCTGCTTTGTTTACTTCTGGCTGTGGCAGACAATCACCATGCTCTCGCTAAACTAGAGATACCTTCGCAGGTACCTCTACAGAGGTACCTATACACGTACCTATACACGTGTAGAACGTAGTCACTGCGCGCCGTGCGCAAATAAAGTATAACAAAACGAAAATAAGTTAAATAAAAATGCACTGCATTGCGCCGCGCATTGCGTCGCGCATTGCGCCGCGCTGAGCGGAGGACTACCGCGCGCGCGTCGCGGGCTTGATTATGCGTAGTCGGCGCACCGCGGCAGGCCCGCCGGCTTTAGCTTCCGGTCGGCTGTGAAAATACCGTTCTTGGCCCCGGCATCCGTGTCAAACGCCGTGGACCAGAACCAGGCAACTTGCGGGTCCAGGTACTCGGCAACGCCGCACACCCACACGGCCATGGCGCGCGCCTTCTCGCTTGTCTCGGCGGGGCTCACCAAGTTCGTATACACGAGGCGAGCCTTATCGCTCACGACCCAGTTGCGCGTCGCGTTCGGATCAGTGGCAAACTGCAGCGGGTTCGGCTGCTTCTCCGTCGCGTCGGCCAGCCGAATCAAGACGTTGTGCATCTCGCGCTTTTTGAGGAACGCCTCGAGCTCCGCGTAGGCGCGGTACGACGTGCTTGGCGTGTCGTCCTGCTCAATAATGACGGAGTCAAAGAGCACGGGCGCGTAGCTCGCGAGCACGCGGCGCACCTCGGCGCCGTCAGTGCTCCACTCGGACGCACGCACGTTCAGCACAACGGCAAGGTTCACCTTGATGTCCAGAATCGCATTCAGAACCCGGTCCACAAGGCTGCACGCATTGCCTACAATGCGCACGCGCTGCGTCACGCGCGAGAGCAGCGCCACGTCCCTGGCAACGAGGTTCTGAAGCCCGGCCGCGGAGCAGTTCGGCGCCTCGACGCCGGCGTAGTTCACGCCGTAGAACGACTGGTAGAGCGAGTGGTCGGCAAAGACATTCGCAATGCTCGGGTCCGTCGTGCTCGTCTCCTCAAACTTCATAGCCAGCACGGCCGTGTCGCGCAGCACGGGAATGGGCACGTCCGCGCGCGGCGCGTCCGCAGCGACGGGGCTCGGTGCGCCGCGGTTGCGTGTCACGGCCAGGAAGATGAGCCCGACCAACGTGCCGAGCAGAGCAATGCCCAGCGCGCCGCTCGAAACGGCGAGCAGGTTCCGCACCTTTTTGATCTTGCTTATTCTTGCTTCGCACTCCGCCTCCAGCGCATCGTCGCCGAACGCAGCGTTCGACGCGCGCGACTGCTTCTCAAGGCTCTCGTCGGGCTCGGGGCTTGTTTCCGCGATGCCGCGCGCAGCGGGCTCGTGCGCCGCGCCGCCGGCTTCCGTTGTTGATCTGCTCGCATCGAGCGAGCCCTTCGTGTCTACAGACAGGTCGTTCGGGTCGACCGTTCCGTCCTTGGCATAGTGCGCTATAATGGCGCCGTAGGCTTCGTTCGTGGCAGACGCCGCTATCGAATCGCGTAGCGACACGGCGCTGGCCGAGTTGCGTTGTGACATTATGAGCAGCAAAACTTAACTTAGCTACTACTGTAAACTGTATATGTAGAGTGGAGCATGGCCACTTGCTGCACGTCTGCGAGCGCGAACAAATTGCCCTTTCTTGACGGCGGCGTGCTGCCGCGCCGCCGAAAGCAGCTATAGGCGAGCGTTGCATAACCCTTGCTCCTCAAGGTACAGCCGCCCTGAAAATAAACATTCCTGACTCAGTGGCTCCGCCCTTGCCCCGATTGTTCGGCGGGCACGCGCGCACATGGCGCGCCGTCGGGACAGGTGATAGAGTAAAACCCACACAATATGTAAACAAATAACATCCAGGTCTCACGAACGCTCACTTCCAGCAAGCACTCGCGGGCCAGAATGACAACCGAGCCTTTGCCATGGGTCTGGGTGCCCGATGAGCGGAAGCTCTTTGCTAAGGCCCAGATTCTGAACGAGGACGAAAGCGGAAAAGTAAGGGTGCGGACCGACTCAGGTGATGTGCGCGAGGTCGACGCAGGCAAAATCGAGAAGGCGAATCCGGCCCAGTTCGACAAGGTCGGGGATATGGCCGAGCTCACGTACCTCAATGAGCCGAGCGTTGTCAATAACCTCAGCGCCCGCTGGGCCGCGGGCAACATCTACACGTACTCAGGCCTTTTCCTCGTGGCCGTCAATCCGTACCAGTCCCTGCCCATATACGGCCCGCAAGTCATACCAGAGTTCAAGTCCAAGCGCCGAGACGAATCGGAGCCCCACATATATGCGGTTGCCGAACAGGCGTACCGCAGCATGCTGGAGACGCACCGCGACCAATCGATCTTGATCACCGGTGAGAGCGGCGCCGGCAAGACCGAGAACACAAAAAAGGCCATCCAGTACCTGAGCAGCGTAACGAAGAGCGGCAGCTCCGGAATCGACGAGCGCGTGCTGCAAACGAACCCGATTTTGGAGGCGTTCGGCAACGCACAGACCATCCGCAACTCGAACTCGTCGCGCTTCGGCAAGTTCATCCGCATCCAGTTCGCCCCTAAGACAGGTGCCATTGCCGGCGCATCGATCCAGTGGTACCTCCTAGAGAAGTCCCGCGTTTTGACGCAGCACAGCGACGAGCGCAACTACCACGTGTTCTACCAGCTCCTGGCCGGCGCGTCTCGCGAACTGAAGCAGCGCCTTCAGCTTCCCGAGGATGCCACACCGGCTACGTTCACATATTTGAAGGGCAGCGCCGCCCAGATCCCGGGTGTCGACGACGCACAGCTCTACACAAAGCTCGTGGACGCATTCCATATCATGGGTTTCACATCCGCAGACGTCGAGAAGGTAATGGCAATTGTCGCAGCCGTGCTGCTGCTGGGCCAAATCCGGTTCAGGGCCTCGAGCGCCGACCAGGGCTCAGTTGTGGACCGCGCCGACGTCGACCGCGTCTGCAAGCTGCTTGGCGTGGACGCCGACGAGTTCGAGCGCGCCGTGCTGCAGCCTAAGGTGAAGGTCGGCCGCGAGTACGTTGCACAAAGCCGCACCGCGTCGCAAGCCCAATTCACGGTGGGCGCAATTGCAAAGGCGCTCTACGAGCGCTTGTTCGGCTACATCGTGGCGCAGCTAAACACGAAGCTAGGGACGAACACTCCGGGAGCGACCTGTATCGGAGTGCTCGATATCGCTGGCTTCGAGATCTTCAAACAGAACTCGTTTGAGCAGCTGTGCATTAACCACACAAATGAGCGGCTGCAGCAGTTTTTCAACCACCACATGTTTGTGCTCGAGCAGGAGGAGTACGCGAAGGAGAGCGTCGACTGGGAGTACTCCGACTACGGCGTGGACTTGCAGCCCACCATTGACCTCATTGAGCAGGCGAAGAACCCCATGGGTATCCTCAGTGTCTTGAATGAAGAGTCAGTGGTGCCGAACGGCAGCGACAAGTCTTTCCATGATAAGCTGGTCAAGCAGTGGACGGGCCGCAACTCCAAGTTTGAGCCATCGCGCCTCGGGAATGGGTTTAAGGTCGACCATTACGCGACGACGGTCGAGTACCAAACGGACGGCTGGATCGACAAAAACAAGGACCCACTCAGCGATGCTGTGATTGAAACGCTGGCGCAGTCCTCGAACGGCCTCGTCAGATCTGTATTCAGCGAGTCGCCAGTCACAAGCCCGTCGAGCATTACCATGTCGCCATCAAAATCCAAGTCGTCGATGTTCCGCACGGCTGCGCAGAGGCACAAGGAGCAGCTGCACTACCTCATGGCGCAGCTTAGTGAAACGCACCCGCACTTCGTGCGATGCATTATTCCGAACGTGCGGCGCTCGAAGTCGGAGTTCGATAATGCGCTTGTGCTGGATCAGCTGCGGTGTAACGGTGTGCTCGAAGGCATTCGCATTGCCCGCTCTGGGTTCCCTAATCGCCTCGAGTTTAAGGAGTTCCGCCGCCGTTACCAGCCGCTCGCTGGCAGTAATCAAGGCATGGGCGCGCAGCAGGATTCCCAGCAGGCCTGCGCGACAATACTGCAACGCATTGGTCTGGACCCGGAGCAGTACAAGGTGGGTCTATCTAAGGTCTTCTTCAGGAACGGCGTGCTGGCCAACCTCGAACTGCGCCTCGACGTACTAGTGCAGGAGCAGGCCCTTGCAGTGCAGTCGCTGGCGCGCGGCGCCGTCGTGCGCTCGGCGGTCAGCAGGGCTCTGCACAGACGCCGCGCTGCAAAGACGCTAGCAGCCACCTTCAGGACAAGCAACCGGTTCGCATCTGATCCGTGGTGGCAGGTCCAGGCAAGTCTCAAGCCGCTTTTGCTATCCAAGGAGAGCATGGACAACAATCGGAAGGATATGCGCATGCAGAAGATGGAAAAGACATTGCTTAGAATGAAGGACGAGCAAGTCGAGCTCCTTTCGTCCAAAAATGAGCTGAGGGGCGAGCTCATCGCAGCACTGCAAGCTAAGGAAGAGCTCTCGAAACTGCTTGACGAGCGCGTGAAAGAACAGCAAGACCAAGCGGAGGCGCACGAGCTTGCTATCTCGACTGCTCTGACCCGCGACGAGGCGTCCACGAAGGCCCTTAGCGAGCTTAGCGAGAAGCACTCGAAACTGCACGCAGACTTCAGTTCTTTGTCGAAGGAGCATGCCGAGCTTTTGGAGGCGAAGACGAGCCTTGCCAGTGAGCTTGAAAACAAGTTCACGGCAGAGCTCGAGTCTCTCAAATCGAAGCTCGAGGCGGCTCAAACGGAGATTGACACGCATCGCAGCGAGGCCGAGCTCGCGAAGCGCGATCTCGCTGAGACGACGTCGCGTCTCGAGTCTTCGGTGCGTGACCTCGACGCCGTGAAAACTGGTGTTTCCGCGGCGCAAAAGGAGCTTGACGAGGCTAAGAGCACGCAACAGGACGCCGAGGCTGCTCGCGATAAGGCCGTGAAGGAGGCTGCGGAGCTGACGGCTAAGGTTGCGACACTTTCGCAGCGCAGCGAGCAGGGCGACAGCCTTCTCGCGGCCGCGAAGAAGAAGCACGACGAAGAGCTGAAGAAGATGCAGGAATCGAAGTCGCAGGTCGAGGCCAAGCTTTCGGATCTGGAGAAGGAACTGCTTGCTCTGCAAGGTGAGCATAAGGCGAGTCTTGACAAGCAGGCGACTCTGACGGAGAAGGTTGCTACGCTTGAGACGGCGAGTGCGAGTGGCGACGCTGCGCAGAAGAAGCTCGTTACGGCGAATGCTGAGGTCAAGAAACTGCACGACTGGCTGGCTCGGGCGAAGACGGAGCTCACAAATGCTGCTAACACTCGTGATGCTCTAGTGAAACTTGAGAAGGACCACGACGCGTCTCAGCTCGAGGTGAAGCGGCTAGAGAAGGAGCTTGCCGACGCGAAGGCGGCTGGCTTGAAGGCCGGTGCAGTGAAGGAAGAGCTCGATGCTGCTGTCGGCCGCGCCGACGAAGCTGCCAAGCAAAACAAGGCCCTGAAGGCTCAGCTTGACGACGTGAACAAGAAGCTCACGTCGGCTCAGCAGCAGCTGTCCACGACTGAGAAGCAAGTCAAGACGGTGACTGCTCAGCTTGCGGCGGCGAACGAACAACTCGTGGCGTCCAAGGACGAGCTGCGGGCGAGCAAGGGCGCGAGCACGACGTCGCAGGATGACCTGGCCAAGGCGCGGGCCGAGATTGCCAGTCTGAACGCGAAGGTTGCCAAGGCGGCCAGCGAGTCGCAGGAGCTTGCGCAGACGAAGACTGCGCTGAAGAAGAAGCTTGAGGAGCAGGCCAGCCAGGATCGGCGAATCGTGAGCCTTACTGGTGAGCTCACGCAGTTGCGCAAGGAGTCGAACGGCCACGAGGACAAGATGAGGAAGCTTGAGGCCGAGCTGGCGGCGGCGACGGCGGCGAAGACGAAGCTTGCCAGCGAGAAGGCGCAGCTCGAGCAGCGGCTGAGCTCGGAGAACGCGAAGCTGCAGAGCGAGCTTGCGCAGGCGCGCGAGCGCGTGGCTGAGCTGAGCTCGTCTGTCGGCTCGCGGTCCTCCAGCCCGCTCAGTGGCTCGGTTGCGGCGTTTGGCGAGACGCGCAAGCTGTCGGAGACGCGCAAGGAGCTTGCCGACACGAAGAAGGCGCTGTTGCGGGCGCAGACGCAGGCGCAGGTGAAGGGCGGTGTCTCGCCGACGAAGTTTGCGTCGCGGTTCCAGAACGGAGACATTGCGCAGCAGCTTGCTGAGGCGCAGCACGACCTAGCTGCGTCGGAGGCGCACATTCGCGAGCTCGAGACTGATCTTGCCAGTGCGCGGCGCGAAGTTGGGCAAGGCGTGATTTTGCGCCAGAAGTACGAGAAGCTGCAGCGCGAGAAGGCGCACCTCATGCAGGAGAACTCGAAGCTCATGTTCGGCGCGAAGCCGGCCGGCAGCGGCGTGCAGACGCGCGAGCTTGAGGTCGAGAAGGCGAAGGCCGCGAACGCGAAGAAGCTGGAGAGCGAGATCCAGGTGCTGAAGCTGAAGCTTGTGCGCAGCGAGCGTAATCTGCGCACGACGGAGGCGAAGGTGCAGGACCTGCAGGAGGCGCTTGGCGGGCGCGGGCAAGGTGCCGAGAACGTTGCTGCCCTGAAGCAGCGGCTGCGGCTGGCCGAGCTTGCCAAGATCCAGCTTGAGAAGACGGTTGTTGAGCTGACGAAGGGCGACGGCAAGGCCGGCGCTGGCGGCCGCAGCCTGCCGCACATTGCCGTTGATGGGCAGCGCAGCGACGAGCCGCTCGACCCGCACGACCCGCCGCTGACCGTGCGCAAGCGCGACATTCCGCGGGCGCTGCGCGTCATTTCGAACGACCGCCGCGTGTCCGAGCAGGCGCACTTTGCCGCGGACAAGGTGCGCAGCACGGACCAGGAGGAGGCGCTTGAGATCTACAAGCGGCGCGCGTCCGAGTTCCACCGGCAGCTTGAGAAGGCCGAGCTTGTTGTCACGTCGGCGATGCGCGCCGAGGCGGCGGCGAAGGAGCAGGTCGAGGAGCTGCGCAGCCGCCTTGAGCGTGCCGAGGACGACCACAACGCGGAGCTGGCCGACGTGCGGCGCAGCCTGCTGTCGTCGCGCAAGGAGGTCGACGAGCGCGAGGTGCTGCTCACGCGCATGCGGTCGCGCGCGGCGTACGGCGCCGAGCTCGAGAAGCAGGTCAAGTCGCTGAACAGCACGCTGGCCGAGCTCTCTGGCGAGCGCGACCGCCTAGCGAACGACAAGGCGCGCCTGGAGCGGCGCTTGCACGACATGGTGTCGAGCTTTGAGGAGCGGCCGCGGCAGCTGCAGGAGCAGCTCGAGGCCATGCAGCAGAACGAGAAG
>JANIVK010000044.1:0-59094 GCA_030555795.1 Entelexis sorbosivorans | reverse complement strand
GGGCCCGCCGGCGCCGCCGGAGCCGCCAAAACCGCTCGCGTCGGCCGAGCTCCTGCGCTCGGCCGAGTCGCTGGAGCCTAGGGTGCCTTGCCGCGCCGCCAGACCGTTGTCCGCCATCATGTCGCCAGAGTTCGCCACCAGGGGCCGCGCGCTCGAGGACGCGCTTGCGGCGTAGCTAGGCGCGTTGCCAGCCGTCGCCACGGAATAGCCCGTGTTGGCCGTGCTTCCCGTCGCGGCCGTGGCCAGGCTGGGCGGCGCATGGCGGTGCGTGTGCACGCGGCTGTCGCGGTCGCGGTCGCGGTGCTCGAGGCTGTCGCCATGCGCCACAAGGTAATTGTCGAGCACAGTGGCGATGAGGGGCATGGCGCCAGCCTCGAGGATGCGCTTGCGCACGTACTCGGAGCCGCGCGCGCCAAGGTTCAGCAGGCACTGCAGGCCGAGGTGCCACTTGTAGGCCTCGACGTCGGCGTCGCACTCGCCACCGGCGCAATCCTTCATGATCTGAACGATACGCTCGAGTCCGCCGTCAGCGCACAGCGTTTCCCTCACGCGGCCGCTGCTGCTCGTCAGGATCATGAGCTGCTGCAGCGAGCTCACGAGCGGGCGGCTCGACGTGCAGTCGAGCGCGCGCCGGTCGTAGAGGGTCTGCGTGATGGACAGTGAGGCCCGGTTGGAAGCCGTCGACAAGAAGTTTGAGTATCTCATAGGCGTGACGGTTCCTTTTTTCCTGCTTCACTTGCCCGCGTCGCCACGCTTGTCGATGGAGAAGGGAAATCTACTTAGTCAGGCCCGGCCACGACGCCTCCCAGGGCCCCCGCGCCGTTTTCAAGTGATTCTAGACGTGAGGAGGACTAAGCGTCACAGCGGCAGGATGTCATCGCCAGGCCCAAGACGCACCCAAACGCATCTGCTAATGCATGGAGGTGACGTCGCGGCAGTGCAGGGCCACGCGCCCGCGCCGGCCACGACAGCAAACAGGGCCTTCTCGGCGCGCACAGCCTGATATGACGACCGGCGAACACCGAAAAATCCGGGCTTTGCTGCGGCTAAAAAAAAAATCGCTGCTCGCGGGCACGCGCCTGGCGCGCTGCGCCATTTGCCACTCGGCCTGGAAGGCCGTTTGCCGCAACAGTGGTGGCGGCCCCCTCCAACCCTTGCCCCGGAAGATGGCAGGGACAAGGCAATTTCCACTGCAGCTGGCCACGGCGCGGCAGATACTAGATGCATGCAGGTGACCGCGCGCGCAGCAGATTGATTAGCTGCGCCGGCGGGTGATTGGCGGCGCGGCTGCTGCTGGCCGACGGCCGGCCTGCGATTACGTCGTCGCCGCGCAGGCCCTGCAGTGGCCTGACGATGCTTTGTGTCGAGCGTCATTGGCGAGCAGCCGCCGCTCGCGCTTATGCATGCCGGCCGTCGATATTTCATGCTCCTGCCGCAGTCCCAGCTGCATCTGTCATTAACACGTAGCCGGCCATGGATCGCTGCATAAAGAGCTTCGTGCCGCACAGCGGCCAAGTAAGTGTAAATTAATTAAACTATGGTAGATAGTCACGGAAGAATAGCAAAAATGCAACACAAGTAGCGGCACGTAGTCGATTAGGCAGGGGTATAGTAGGCGATGCTAGCGCAGATGCTCGCGCAGATGCTCGCGCAGAGGCGACGCGCAGAGGCGACGCTCAGGCGCTGGCTTTCTTGTGCTTCGGGATTTTGGGCAGACTGCGCTGGCTCGCCCACGGCAGATCCGCCTTCACCGCCGCGTCGTCGTCGTGCGCGCCGGTGTCCGGCACCCGCACTGCCGCGGGCCCGGTGCGGTGCCGCTCGGCGGGGCGCTCACTGTCGCTGCCGTGGCGATGCGCGGCGCCCGCTTTGCGAGGCGCGGGCTTGTCGGCTGCGTCGGCCTCGCCCTCGGCGCCATAGAGCAGGTACTCCTTGTCCGTGTCGCTGAGGTCCGCGGAGCCGTCGATGAGGTGCGCGGCAAGCTTGCGCTTCTTATCCTGGATATGCATCATGCGCTCGTCGAGCGCGTCGCCGGCAAACAGCTGGTAGCAGTCCACGGCGCGCACCTGGCCGAGGCGGTGCACGCGCTTGATCGCCTGGTCCACAATCTGCGGGTTCCACCAGGGATCCACCATTATGACCTGCGACGCCGACGTGAGGTTCAGGCCCACGGACGCCGTCTGCAGCGAGCACAGCAGTACTACGTAGTCGAGCTTCTCGTCGCGGAACTTGGCCAGCATGTCGCGCCGCTGGTCGGCCGTGAGGCTGCCGTCGTACTGCAGGTACTTGATGCCCTCGAACTCGAGCATCGGCCGCAGCGCGACGAGCATCGTCACAAACGACGAAAATAGCACCGTCTTGCGCGTGCGCTCCTTCACGAGGATCCCGCGCACTTCCTGCACCTTCGAGTTGCGGTGGCCGGGGAACACAGCCTTCTTCTCGGCGGCCTTCGGCTTGATGGAAAGCATGTTTAGCATGTCAGCCAGGTCGCGCTCCTCGTCCACGGCGCCTGTCTTTAGTGCGTCCGTGCCGGGCTCGGGCGCACTCGCCGGCGCGGCGGCCTTCACGTCGATGCCAGCCTCGGCGTCGGCGTCCGCGTCGTCCGCCCAGCCGAGCGCGACGTTGCCCGCCGGACTCAAAAGCCCGTCGCACGCCTGGCGCATGCGCACAAGCGTCGTCAGCTTGCTGCCGGCGTGCAGACTCGTGCGCGATGGCTGGCACGAGTGGTAGACGGCCAGCTCCATGGGCGTCATGCGCGTCTTCGTGGCGTGCATCGTCAGCGACGGCAGAAACGCCTGCAGCACGCGCGTCGTGCGGCGCAGCATGATGACGCGCAGCTGCTTCTTCAGCGCCTCGAGGCTCTCGTCGCCCGTGTACGTCTTCTCAAAGTCGAACACAGTGCTGCTGTGCGGCACGCCAATGAAGCGGAACAGCGGAAACAGGTCCACAAGCTTGTTGTGCAGCGGCGTGCCCGTCAGCGCCCAGCGCCGCCCGTCGCTGCGCAGGTCTCCCATGGCAGCACAGATCTTCGTAGTAGGGCCGCGGAACGAGTGCGCCTCGTCGGCAACGATGCGGTGCCACGCGCGCTGGAACAGCGGACCCGCACGCTGATGCTCGCGCGAAACAACGTCGTACGTCGTGACCAACACGTCGTACCGGTCCCAGTCGCTCGCGTCCTTCGTGCGATTTGTGCCCTGGTGCGTGCCCACGCGCAGCCGCGGCGCCATCTGCGAGATCTCGTCCTTCCACTGGTCCATGACGGCCAGCGGCGTCACGACAAGGGTTGTCTGCGGCGCATCGGGCCCGTCGGGCGGGTGGTAAAGAATGAGCGCAATGCTCTGGATCGTTTTGCCGAGGCCCATATCGTCGGCCAGCAGGCCGCCGCGCACGTACTTGCGCCCGCGCTCGCGGCGCGCCATGAACCGCACGCCCCGCACTTGGTGCGGCAGCAGCCGCGGCAGCAAACCGTCTATCTTCAGGTCGGCACTCTTCTCGTCGTCGCTCTCGTCGTCCGCCTCGTCCGACGCGTAATTGAGCAGCGCCTTCAGCCTTTCCTGCGACTCGCCGCCCTCCGGCGCGGCCGGCGGCTTCGCGCCCCGCACGACCTGCTTGAAGCGCGGCTTGTGGTGCACGCCGCTGGCTTGAACGTGCCGAACGTGGGCGTCGCTCTCGCCAACGTCGGCCTCTGTTGTTGCCGAGTTCGCAAACTTGCCGCCGCTGGCGCTCGTGCCGAAGGGGTCCATAGCGGCGTTTTTTGCAAACGGGTTCGGCATAGGCTTGGCCAGCGGCTTAGCAGCTCCGGGCTTGACGAGCGGTGTGGCTCCCGGCTTCGCGAGCGGTGCGGATCCCGGCTTGGCGAGCGGTGTGGCTCCGGGCTTGACGAGCGGTGTGGCTCCGGGCTTGGCGAGCGGTGCCGATCCCGGCTTGACGAGCGGTGTGGCTCCGGGCTTAACCAACGGCTTGGCCTCTGATTTCGCCGCTTGTGCCTTGACCGCTGCTGGCGCGGCGGCAGACGCCGCATTGGGAGCTGGTTTGGTGGGCGGTTTGCTTGGCGGTTTGCTTGGCGGTTTGGCCGTGCTCAGAGCCTCGCCATCGACGATCTTGACCGGCGATCTCTGATCGTAGCTATGGTTCGACGCGAACGGGTTTGGCATTGGCTTTGCTGGCGGCCTCGGCTTGGCCGCGTGCGGCGTGGCTGGCTGCGACGACAGCGACAGCGAGTCGAGGATGCCCGCAAGGTCGCCAGCTGCCTTGGGCGCCTTGCCTGAGGACGCCCTCGACCCGTCTCGGTCCTTAGCGGCTTTCCCCGCGCCGTCTTGCGGTTGACTCCCCATTGCTGGCCCTGCACCACGTCGGTCTGTATTTATTAGCCGCGCCCGGACCCACTGTTATTGTTTACAAATATTGGGAACAGGGTCAACTCTGTCATCGCCACGGCCGAGAGTCGAGGGTTTTCCTCGCGTACGCGGCGCGCGCGGCCAATGCACTACAGATAATAATCTGCGTAATTGCATATGATTTGTCCGCCGGTAGTAGTTTAGACAACATAAACATGCCTCAGCCTACATGCTACCATTGGTCGCTGAACTGAGCGTGTGCATTAGCCCATGCGCCGTGTTTAGGCTGCGCACCTGGATTTGCACTATGTGGACAGGGCAAACGCGCAGCCCATAAGGCGCTCCTCGGTGCGCCGGTCTTAGCCTGTGGGCGCGCGTCATCATCAAACTTAATTCTATGAAACCCCCAGTATAAGCTCACTCGCGCCTGCGGGCATTTACGCGCCTTCTGACGTATAAAGCGCAGGGTGCTTAGCCCGTCACACTGCCGCACGATGGGATATGGCGGTATCCGCGTGCCGTCATGGTGCTCATTTGGGGCAGCAGTAGCCGCCGTCGCTCTCGTCTGCATCATCTCCGTCAAACTGGGCGAGGAGGGCTGGATGGTGCACACTTCGGCCACGTACGAGCCGGAGCGACTGTCCGCGAGCCTGCACTTGATGCCTTGGGAGCGCAACACGGCTCTCGAGTACGCCCTGAAGCTCAGCGGCACGACACCGCGCTCGCAGCCGCCGCATCTCCGGTACTACGAGTTCGAGGTGACAACACGCCTCACGAAAATTGGCGGCGTTCACCGTGAGCTGCTTGTCATCAACGGCCAGTACCCGGGGCCGCTCGTGGAGGCAGTGCAGGGCGACACGGTTGTTGTGAACGTGCTCAACAACATCGAGAACGCCGACGTCGAGTCGCAACGCGTAACGTCGCTGCACTTCCACGGCCAGCTCATGAACGGCACGAACTTCTACGACGGGTCTGTCGGCATGACGCAATGTGGGATCCCGCCGGGCAAGAACTTCACGTATAGCTTCGAGGCCGACAATGCGGGAACGTACTGGTACCACTCGCACTGGGACCTGCAGCAGGTCGAAGGACTCGTCGGGCCGATGGTCATACATGAGCGGGTCACTAGGAATGACTGGTTTGAGAATGGGCTGGTTGACGGCGAAACTGCAGACTACGAGGAAGCATACGAGAGCCCGACAGGCATAGCCGACCCGGCCGCACAGGCTCCAGACGGAAGTGCCGACATAATGGACGCCCAAGTGGAAAAAGGCGCCGCAGAAGATGAGGAAAAAGACGAGGACAAAGATGAGGGCGACGTCGAGGATGAGGATGAGGACGAGGATGAGGATGAGGGCGACGATGAAGACGACAACGACAGAGGTGCTGCTGCCGACGATGACGACAATTACATTAGTGATGATGATGAAGCCTACGAAGAAGTTGTGTTGCTTCTTAGCGACTTGTACAACCGGCCAGCCGGCGACCTGCTGCTGGACTACATGGAGCCGTGGATTGGCGGCGTAGAGGAGCCGGTTCCTGACATTGCGCTTGCGCAAGGCAAGATACAGCCAGTTATTAACCTACTGAACGGCCGCAAGGTGCGTGTCAGAATCATAAATGCTGGCTCGTATACAGCGTTTAACGTCAAGCTCGAGGGCGCGCCCATGCGCGTCATAGAGGCCGATAGCACGCGCGTCAAGCCGACTCTGGTTCGCAGCCTCCTCATCTATCCGGCTCAGCGCTATTCAGTGCTGATTGATCTGGGCGACGAGGCAAGCGCCTGGCTGCACACGACGCCGCAAAGGTCTTTTTACGGCCAGGACGCGGAGCTCTCTGCGAGCTTGATGCGCGGGCCTAGTGGCGCGCTCAAGACGCTTTTGCTCGCCAGCAATTATACCGTGAAGGCATCGGCGCTCTCCGGCGACCTGCAAGTGAACGAAGAGGAGCTCATTGAGCCGTACTTCGAGCCCGTGGACAACGATTTGCGGGCCGAGCCGCCGCATGCGGATCTTGAGTCAATCGTCGACATTACGATGACGCGTCTCGCCAGCGGCGAGGTTGCTGGCGCGCTAAATAGCCAGATCCACCAGCAATTGCCGGACGGGAATATGCTGAGCACCCTGCTGGACATAACGCACATGCAGAAGCGACACGGGCTGCACATGAACGCCGAGGCTCAGCCGAAAATGCTGCTCCAGTTCGACGAAATCAAGAGCGTCGACCTCGTCATCCGCAACTTCGACGACGGTCCGCACCCTGTGCACCTCCACGGCCACCGCTTCTGGGTAATGAGCCGTGGCTACATAGACTCCATGAAGCCGACGTGGGTGTCGCCAGCACCTCTTCAGCGCGACACGGTGTGGCTGCCAGAAGACCAGTGGGTGCGTGTGCGACTCGTTGTGGACAATCCTGGCCTCTGGGCCATCCACTGTCACATTCCATGGCACTCTCGCATCGGCATGAAAGGTGCAATACTGGCCCTGCCGTCAAAGCTCGCAAAACAGAAGCCGCCGGCGGATTGGTACGAACTGTGCCAGAGCTAGCACACAGCTACCAGTAGTAGTTAACCTATATAGACATCAACATCATCATCATTGTCGCCGATCAGGCTCATTTTCGAATCGCGTAACTCATTAATTTATTACCTGCCGCCCCTTCTGTCTTTTATACGTACGAAAACAGCAGATCGTCGTCCAGGGTTCCGAAGAGCAGGCGCAGCGCGTTGTGGATCTGCCGCAGCTCGCGACTGATCGTAATGGCAGTCATGAGGTATGAGTGGAACAGCACGAAGTCGTAGTTCTCGTTCGACATGGACAGCGCGTTGCGGCCCTCTGCGTCGACGGCAGTGCTTGGCGCTGCCGGCTCGCGGCCCTGCTCGCAGCTCTGCGCGTCGCCCTGCACGTCGCCGCGTGCGTCGCCCAGCGCGCTGCGCCGCTCCTTCAGCCTTTTCACTAAGCGGTCGATGGCGGCGTGCGGCTCGGGCAAATACTCCGGCACGGGGAAGCCGAGCCGCACGGAGGCCGAGGCGGTGTAGAACTGCAGAAACAGAAGATTGCACAGCTCCTGCCTCTCTAGCGCCGTGCTGGCAACGAGATCTAACTCGCGCGGCGTGGCTAGAGGCTCGTCCTTAATCAAGATGCTGATGCTGTGGAACGCGTCCAGAATCACCTGCGTCGACTCGAGCATGTGCTTGTAAGGTTCGGAGTCGAATTTTCCGCGCAGCCGGAACTCATTTGGCGCCGTCTTGAGCAGCGCTTCAAGGTCAAGCATCATGTTCTGCAGCTCGCGCTCGTTATCAATGCCGCGGAAGCGAGCCGGCGAGCTATCGCTGCGCTTCTCAACCCCGATAGGGTCTCTTTTCCACGTCATGCCCATGCGCATCCACTGGATACACAGATCCGAGCGCAGCGCGCGGCGCGCGCTGTGCGGCCAGAACGTGAGCAGTGTGAAGACGGCCCACAGCACACCTGTGATCACAGAGACGAGTCTGTGGAAGGCGATGTCGTAAATCGTGGCCAGCGCGTCCGGGTCGTCATCGTCGCGGTCGTTCTGCGAGATCGAGTAGCCGTACAAGCAAACGAGGTTGAACGTCAGCAGGATGAAGCGGCCCAGAACGGCATTGTGGTTGCTCAGAATGCGGCGGAAGCATAGCATAGCCACAAGCAAAGCGCACGGAATGAGCAGCAGCGTATTGTCGCCGCAAATAATGCTCGCAGCCACGCCAATCACGGCACCAATGGTCGTGCCAATGATGCGCAGCGGGATATTGTTCGTCATAGACCCTAGGTTGCGGGCCATGATAATCATGTACGTGATGAGCGCCCACTCGCCGTGCCAGAGCGCGAACGTTTCGCGGTAGTCGGACGTGAACGCCGGCAGGGCGATGAGAATGGCGCCCACGCCACAGCGCACGCCATGCTGTACGTCAAGGTTGCGAAATAGCCGCAGCAGCTTCCAGAGTGACGGCCCGATGCCGCGCTGCGACGCCTTGCGCGTCGGGTACAGCGCCTCTGTGAGCTGCGTGAACGACGACTCCTTTTCTACCGCCACCTTCGGCAAACTCGCGTCCGGCGCGGAGTCGCCCGTGCCTTCGTAGTCCAGCCGCAGGCCCTCACACACGAGCATTTCCTCGCCGAGGTCCTGCAGAATGTGCGCAAACAGGCTGCACGTCGCGAGCAACCCGTCCTCGGCAGACGAGGTCTCGGGTTGCGCCGCGTCCCCGTGGTCGCGCAGCTCGACGTCGCGCGCGTGCGTATAGGTTGCGAGGTTCACGCGCGTTGCCGCCACGTCGGCGCGCGTGATGGCCGAGTTCCGGTAGAATGCAGCGAGCTGCTGCGAAAACGAGTTCACGGGCACGCTGAGGCGGGCAAAGACCCTGTAGAAGGTGCGCAGCGGCGCCGCGGGCTGCGACGTGCTTAAGCCCGCGCGGATGCCCGAGCGCCCGATGGAGTCCCAGCGCGACGAGTAGCGCCGCGAGCTCGACTTCGGGCTCGGCGCACTGGCCTGCTTCAGCAGGTGGTTGGCCACGCCGACGCAGTGCAGCAGGCCGCCGAGATGCATGGCCTGGCGCTGCAGCGACCAGAGAGTCGCCTTCAAGAGCTTGAAGTGCGGCCGGGCGCGCGGGCGCCACGCCAGCAACGCAAACTCGAACTTCGCGTACTGCAGCTGCGTCTTGAGGGCGCTGAGCAGCGCGTTGGCCTCGTTATTGATGCTCTCGCAGTCCTCGACCACGCGCTGGTCCTCCGTGCCGTGGCAGAACTGGTACACGAGGAGGTCGAGCAGGTCGGCGTAGCGGTCCATGAGCTCCTCGGCCTTGTTGCGGAACACGGTGACGCTGGAGCGGCGGTGGAGCAGCGCCGAGTACGTGCTTGAGATGACGGCGCCGAGGGCGGCCATTTTGAGGTAGTTCAGCACGCGGTCGAACGACATGGCGCCGCGCTGCGCGTCGTCGTCCTTGAGCAGCGTCGTCACGAGGAAAATGATTGCTGCCGACGAGGCCGTGTTGAAGGACGGATTGTTTGCGCGGACCTTCATGAAGCCGACGAGCCCCAGCGCGGCGCCGAGGAAGAGCAGCAGCACCGTGTTGTTGCCCCACGTCGGCAAGTTGTGTGTGTACAGGAACTGCACGAGGCCCGTGATGGCGACGCTGACGCCGACGGAGAACGCGAGCAGCAGGACGGTGAAGTAGATGACCTCAATGAGGTTGCCCAGCGTGCGCACGGGGTGGAACCAGACGGCCGTCGTCGCGACAATGTGCTTGTTGCTCGAGCTGCCGAGCGTCTTGCGCAGCGGCGTGAACACGAACAGCGATGCCGTCGCGTACGCGAGCGCGCAGATAAGCACGTCGCGCCACTGCGGCCCGGCCGGCGGTTCGGCGCGCTTGCGCGCCAGCAGCGGCGTCGCCTCCGAGGCGGGGGCCGGCGCGGACATTGGCTACCAGGTGTATCTAGTGCTGCTTGTCCCGCGCTCACTCAGGGGGCTCCCGGTTGCGGGCCTTCCTCTTGTCCAAAACGCTCCTGCAGGAACATGACTTTGCAAGTAAACAAGCTTCCAACGGGCTGGGTCAGGGCTCGCGGGCCCTGGCGGTGTGCGGCCAGCCGGGCTACGTCACTCGGGCTAGGCCGGATAAGGGAGCTGACGCACACACTAAGCAGGTGTGGCGGGCCCTCTAACCAAGTCCCAAAGGGTTAGCGTCGTGGTAAGCACGAAGTGACGCATCGCCTTAGAGGCTTGTTGTGGAGGAGGCAGGGGGCACCCAGCAGCGCCGGCTGACAAACGGCGCGCGCGCCTTTGCTTCAGGTGGTGCTTCGGCCAACACTATGTAACATAATATAAAACCGAGCGTGAATAAGGGCAATAAGCATGTAACTTAAAAGTACCTAAGCTCGACAAAGTATAGGACTGCCCAGGACAAAGTGTCTATTCATATATGCGGCGACGACCGTGCCAATAATCTGAGCCTGCGCGCGTTGGCTGCCTAGTTCAGCTACGTGTGCCCGCCGCGGCCCAGATAATGGAGATCACGTGCAGCCTTGCCCCAGCAGCAGGCCTGCCCGGTCCCATTTATATGCGGAACGTGACCGGTCCAGCACCTAAACGGCGGGTGGGGGCAGCGACGTAGAAGACCCGAAACCCCCGCTACCGCCCATGGATTCTAGCATGGAGGACCGACTGGGGGGCATGTTCCCCAGCGCGTCGCCCTCTCCCGAACCAGAAGCATCCATTGAGCCCTCAATTGAGGCAGCATCGCGTCGTGGCGGCGGCGGCCGCGAAGACAGGCCCGAGCACGCGCGGCAGTACGCAGAGGCCTACGCAGCCGACGCGCACGACGATCCCGGCTTCAGCCACGCCGACGGGCGCGGCTCGTCGCAGGGCTTCGGCCGCGACGTGGACGACGAGGACGAGGACGAGGACGAGCGCGACGATGATGATGACGACGCCGACAACGGCAGCAACGACGGCAGCAACGACGGCAACGACGACGGCGGGGAATCGCCGACAACCTACAAGGAGGCGCCCGAAATGGCGGCCGTGTCGCCTACGACGCCACTGCCGCCGACGGCGCCTGAGACGGTGAGCCGCATGGCCGTGCTCAGCGTCGAGCAGCCGCAGAAAGTCACGGACGGGTCGAGCGCGTTTGTGTCGTATTTGGTTGTGAGCCAGACGTTTGCCGACGAGAAGCCCGACCGAGTGCGGCGGCGGTTCAGCGACTTCGCGAAGCTGTACGACCAGCTCGTGCAGGACTTCCCCAGCTGCGCCGTGCCGCCGCTGCCCGACCGGTGGCGCCTCGAGTACATTGCCGGCGACCGGTTCCGTCCCGAGTTCACGTCGAAGCGTGCGGCTGCGCTCGAGCGCTTCCTGTTCCGCGTGTCGCAGCATCCGTACCTGCGCCGGTCGCGCACGTTCATGCAGTTCCTCAGCGGCGCGCAGGTGAACAGCGGCACGACGGGCGGGCCCGTGCATGTGTCCACGACGTTGGAGCACTTGAGCGACTCGGTCATGAACGCGTTCACGAAGGCGAAGCACCAGTCGAAGGAGATGGTCGACTCGAAGGAGCGCGCCGACCGGTTCGAGCACAACGTGGCCTCCATCGACAAGGCCGTGCTGCGCACGGCGAAGTCGCAGCAGGATCTTGTCGTTGACATGGAGGACATGTCGAAGCAGGCATCGCGGCTGGCGCGGCTCGAGCCGAGCAACGCGCGCGAGTTCGAGGCGCTCGCCGACACGGCGCACGGCTTGCAGGGCGCCACGGCGCAGCTGCGCACGAACATCGACTCGCAGTTTGCCGGCGCGCTGCGCGACATGGCACACTACGTGCAGGCATTGAAGGGCATGCTCAAGCAGCGCGAGCAGCGCCAGATCGACCACGAGTTCCTTGTAGACTACTTGGTGCGCACGGAGCACGAGCTCGTCGCGGCCGAGCACGGCTCGCAGTCGTCGTCGTCGACATCGTCCTACATCCGCACGAAGATGAACGACCTGCGCGGCGTCGACAAGGAGCATGCGCGGCAGCAGCGCGTCGCGAAGCTGAAGGCGCGCATCACGGAGCTGCGCACCGAGACGGACAAGACGAAGCAGATCTCCGACGAGTGCGAGGAGCTGGCCAAGCGCGAGGTGCGTGTGTTCGAGCACACCGAGGCCCTCGAGCTGCAGCAGAGCCTCGGCGGTCTCGCCGACAGCTACATCGACTACTACCAACGCGTTCTGTCAATGTGCCGCGCCGTCGAGAACGATCTCAACTAATATTTTTATTCTTTTTCAGTATGTTAATACTCTATGCAACATATATACACCTTCACAGCTACGCGTTACATGGCGTTCTTGCCGCGCGAAGCCGCGCACTGCACCGCACGGGCTTGTGTAGATATTTATACGCTTTTGCGGCAACAAACAAACCGGAGATTTTGCCGCGACACACTGCGGGACCGCCCGTTTCACCTCGCGCGCAGTGCATGCACTGCACACTTGTTATCGCGTTTACAAGCCGGCTTGCATCGGCCGGCCCGCAGCAGCCCTTGCCCTACGAACCGCCGGGTTAGAGTGCGGTGCGGAGTAGTAGCGGTTCACTCAGTCGCAGGCAAGCACGCAGCGCACACACGCGGCCGCTGAAAATTCCATAAAAAACTATTACTCGTCTGCGACATGCGGCAAGGACAGTCGCGTTTATGTACCCTGTAATGTGTTAGTTTAGTGAGGAGCGAAGCGCCACTGACGCACGCACCACACCACCATTTTAGGCTGTGCTGGCCTGAGCTCCAGCGTGGCAGACATGCGCCCCCGCAGGAAAGCCTCGTCCGTAGCCTATCGAGTGCTTCCCAAATTGACCTGCCCTGAATCAGGATATGCACGCCCATGCATATGACTACGTGTCCGTGGCCGGAAGGAGAGAGCAGCACCACTGCGCCCGCACGAGATGGCGTAGGCCCTGACTTCGTCTGCAGCCTGTTTACCGACCCGATTTTGAGGCGCCGTGCCCAGAAACGTGCGTGGACTGTGCCGCTGGCGACCTCATTTACGCGGTTGCCACTTGAGGTAACTTCTCGAACATGTGCACGTGAGCTCCACGTCGCGTCTGGCGGGCAAGCCGCTCGCTTACGCACTGCAGTGAGCTAGCTCATTTCAGATTTGTTACGTGTCAAGTTCCCCCCGAGCCGCACACGTAAGCGCGTATATATACTGGCCGGCTGCCACAAACGCATTCTGCTAGCACTCTCCAACACCACCACTATGAGTAAGTTGTTCACTCCGTGGAGCATTTTGTGCTACGCTCTGGCGGTGTTCATGCTGCCCCTTATGGGCTCAGCGGACAGCGACGTGGACGAGTATGGCACGGTTATTGGCATTGACCTGGGCACGACCTACTCGTGCGTCGGTGTCATGCAGCACGGACGCGTCGAGATCCTGGCCAACGACCAGGGCAACCGCATCACGCCCAGCTACGTCGCGTTCAAGGACGACGAGCGTCTCGTGGGTGACGCGGCCAAGAACCAGGCCGCCAGCAACACGAAGAACACTGTTTTCGACATCAAGCGTATCATTGGCCTCAAGTTCAAGGACGAGAGCGTGCAGCGCGACATCAAGCGCTTCCCGTTCTCTGTCTCGAGCAAGGACGGCAAGCCTGTTGTCGACGTGGACTTCAACGGCCCGAAGCACTTCGCGCCGGAGGAGATCAGCGCCATGGTGCTGGGCAAGATGAAGCAGATCGCTGAGGACTACCTTGGCGAGAAGGTCACGCACGCCGTCGTGACGGTGCCTGCGTACTTCAACGACGCGCAGCGCCAGGCCACGAAGGACGCCGGCACGATCGCGGGTCTCACCGTCCTGCGCGTTGTGAACGAGCCGACGGCGGCCGCCATTGCCTACGGCCTTGACCGCAAGGACGGCGAGCGCCAGATCATTGTGTACGACCTGGGTGGCGGTACGTTCGACGTGTCTCTGCTGTCCATCGACAACGGCGTCTTCGAGGTGCTGGCCACGGCCGGCGACACGCACCTTGGCGGTGAGGACTTCGACTACCGCGTCGTGAAGTACTTCCTGTCGAAGTACCAGAAGGAGAAGGGTGTTGACCTTGAGAAGAACGACAAGGCTGTGTCGAAGCTGAAGCGCGAGGTCGAGAAGGCGAAGCGCACGCTGTCGTCGCAGATGAGCGCGCGCATCGAGATTGAGAACTTCGCCGATGGCGAGGACTTCAGCGAGACGCTCACGCGCGCCAAGTTCGAGGAGATCAACCAGAAGCTGTTCAAGGACACGCTGAAGCCCGTCAAGAGCGTGCTCACCGACGCCGGCATCAAGAAGGACGAGATCGACGATATCGTGCTTGTGGGTGGCTCGACGCGCATCCCCATGGTGCAGCAGCTGCTCGAGGACTTCTTCAAGAAGAAGGCTTCGAAGGGCATCAACCCGGACGAGGCTGTGGCCTACGGTGCCGCCGTGCAGGCCGGTGTTCTGTCTGGCCAGGATGGCGCTGACGATATTGTGCTGCTCGACGTGAACCCGCTCACGCTGGGCATTGAGACGACGGGCGGCGTCATGACGAAGCTCATTAACCGCAACACGCCGATTCCGACGAAGAAGTCGCAGATCTTCTCGACTGCGCGCGACAACCAGGACACCGTGCTCATCAAGGTGTTCGAGGGCGAGCGCCCGCTGTCGAAGGACAACAACCTGCTTGGCCAGTTCGAGCTGACGGGCATCCCTGCGGCGCCGAAGGGCGTGCCGCAGATTGAGGTCACGTTCGAGCTCGACGCGTCGGGAATCCTGAAGGTCAGCGGCCACGACAAGGGCACGGGCAAGCAGGAGTCGATCACGATCACGAACGACAAGGGCCGTTTGTCGAAGGAGGAGATTGAGCGCATGGTTGAGGAGGCGGAGAAGTACGCCGAGCAGGACTCGCAGGTTCGCAACCGCATTGAGGCGCGCAACGCCCTCGAGAACTACATCACGAGCCTCAACCGCCTGGTCAAGGACCCCGAGGCGCCGAAGATCGACGAGGACGACAAGGAGATTTTGGCCGACGCGATCCGCGAGGCCGAGAGCTGGATTGCCGAGAACCCGGAGGCTGAGCCCGAGGAGTTCGAGGAGCAGCGCAGCAAGCTCACGTCCACGGCGTACCCGATCACGTCGAAGCTGGACGGCACGGCGGACGCCGGCAGCTACGACGACGACGTCGAGTATGACGAGTTCGATGATGACCACGATGAGTTGTAAATTTAGTGCTGCGAAAGCTGCGAAAGCTCGCTCGGAATTAAAAACATATCTAATTTACACCCAAGCTTTCATTTGTATAGACGCTTGTTCTGCTGAGTTTTCGCGTTACCGTTGGCCCGCTGGCCAGTCCGCTGGCCGCCGTTAAACACAAATGCTGCTGCGGGCCAGCGTAGGCGCAGCAGCTGCGCGGCACACGCGGCGAATAGCTGCGAATAGCTGCGAATAGCTGCGAATAGCTGCGAATAGCTGCGCATAGCTGGGGCATGGGCCGCGCAGGCCTTCTGCGGCAACTAAGCTCGGGCCAGCCGCGCGCGTCAAAGCGCGCCCTCGCCGACGCTGTAAGCCACCGTAAGCCGCACGGCGAACTCGCCGAGCACGACTTTGCCGAACTCGGCCTCCTCCGCGTTGCGCACGGGCCGGAACCGGGCCTCGACCCAGTCGTCAGGGCACTTCGCCAGGCCGCGCGTTTGTGAGCGCGCGCGCTCGCAGATGGCGATGCGGAACGTGTGCCTGCCTCTCAGAATGGGCAGAAACGTGACTGTGACGCCGATTTGGCGGAGGAGGCGCTGCAGTTCTGACCGCACGCTGCTCGCGCCGGCGCGCGCTGCCGGCGTAGACGCCGCGTGCAGAGCCACATCGAAGTGCCAGCGCTCGACGGCCGCGCCAGTGTCGTCGAGGATAAGCAGCGTGACTGCTGTTAGCTCGCTACTTCCACCATCCTTGTTGCCCAGCCAGAGGCGGTGGATCTGGTCGACCACGTTTGTGAGGTACGCGGCCACGCCCGCGTCGCTGGCGACGATGACGGGCACGTCCCACTTGCGCGCGCGGCGGAATTGCGCGCGCGCATAGAGGCCACGCTGGAAAAGAGCGGCGTTGAACGCAAGAAACAGCAGCTCGCTCAGCACTGTGGCCGGCTCGGCATCGGGTGCGCTCATGTCTGGGATGTGCGCGCTGGGGGCCGCGCGGCGCCGGCAACGCGAATGTAAACAGTGGGCCGCTGGGAGCAGGCGCAGGGTTGGCCCACTTGGCGCCGCGATACTGCCGCGCGTAAAGAGGGACGAAAGGCGGCGCGCACCGCAGAGCCGCGCTTGCAACCACTCCCCCGCCCCTCCATGCATAGCGTTCGGCGCGTGCGGCGCAGCGCCGAGCAAGTCGCGGCACGCAAGCAGCGTGAGGCCGGCGAAATCCAGCGGTACAATGCGCTGAACGACGCGGTTCTGGCGCGGAATGCCGAGACGCCGCCGCTGCAGGCGCTGGCGCGCACGTCGCAGCTGCTTGACGCGAACCCGGAGCACTACACGGTGTGGAACATCCGGCGCGAGATTCTGCAGCGGCTCGAGCCCGAGGCCGAGCGCCGGCGCCACATTGCCGCGGACCTGAAGTTTGTGGAGTCGCTGCTGCCCGCGCACCCGAAAGTGTACTGGATCTGGAACCACCGGCGGTGGGTGCTGGAGCGGTGCGACGGCATGTGGGAGCGTGAGGTGGCGCTCGTGAACAAGCTGCTGGAGCGGGACGCGCGCAACTTCCACGGGTGGACGTACCGGCGGTGGGTGCTGGCGCAGACGGCGCAGGACCACCGCCGCGACGAGCTGCAGTACACGACGACGAAGATCAACGAGAACTTCAGCAACTTCAGCGCCTGGCACAACCGCGCGCAGCTGCTGCCGCAGCTCGACGCGGCGCAGCGGCCCGGCCTGCGGCACGAGCTCGACTACGCGGGCCAGGCCCTGGCCATGGACCCGCAGGACCAGTCTGCGTGGCTCTACTACGACTGGCTGCTCACGGGCCCGCTCTACGCGGGCGCGCGCAGCGCCGAGCTGTACGAGCACGAGTACGCGCTCGTGAAGGAGCTCTACGACGAGGAGGACTCCATCTGGTGCGCGCAGATGCTGTGGCGGCTCGCGCAGCTCGCGCAGAAGCCGCGCGACGCCAGCATTGTCACCAAAATGATCGCGCTCGACCCGCTGCGGCGCCGGCGCTACGAGGACCTGCTCGCGCGCGAGGCCGTCGCCAGTGCTTAAACGCGCCAATCACAACACGGCGGCAAGAGCACGCTAAGGCCAAGACAAGACGGCCGGAAACTGCATTAAGGCACCTATTTAATATACAATACTAGTACACGGTGTGAACGAATAATAAATATGGTTTGTTTGGTTTTTTTAGCGCGGCATTTTGAGGCGGTAGCGCGCGACGCCGTGCAGGCTGATCTCGTGCCCGTCCAGCACGGGCGCCGGCGGCAGGCGCGGGCTCGGCGCAAGCTTCTCGCGCGCAACCCACTCGTCGTACTCGCGCGCGCCCATCTCGACGCCGGCGCGCGTCGCCTCGCCGGCGGCTGTGCGGTCCGCGTAGAACTTGAACAGCGTGCGCATGGCACCCTTCACGGCGTCGGCCCGCGAGCCGAGCTGCCGCGTGTCCCGGATGAGCAGCTTCTCGCCGCGGAACCGCGCCAGCACGCAGATGCTGGCCAGCGCCACCGTGTGCGCCGGGTACTGCAGCACGGCGACCGTCTCGTACGCGTCTGTGGCCACGGCCCACGCGCCGCGCGCAAGCGCCTCGGCCAGGCCCAGCGTCTTGCTGATCTTGACGACGTAGTGGTGCGCGTGCGCGAGCCGGAAGTCGAACGCGTTCGTCTCCATGACCTGCCGCTCGAGCTCGTACGTGCGCGCCGTCGAGCTGATCTGCATGGCCTGGTCCACGCTCTCAAGCTTTTTGGGGCTGCCCTCCGTCTTCAGCGCCGCGACGAGGCACGCCGTGGCCAGCACCGGCATGTCCGCGTCGCGCGCGCTTGTCAGCGCAAGGAAGCGCTGCAAATAGAGCAGTGCCGTCGTGTACGAGCTGATCGCCAGCTTCAGGCTGCGGCACGCGTCCCAGAGCCGCTGCGCGGCCGCGCGCACGGCCGCGCCGTCCGGCACCGTGTCGAGGCTTCTCAGAAACGGCCGCGACGTCGCGATCACTTGCGGCTCCTGCGGCTCCTGCGGCTCCTGCAGCGCTTGCGGTTCCTGCGTACCCTGCGGAGCGCGCGGCTCTGCCGCCCGCGCTGGCGCTGCGGGCCGGCCGTTCGACTTCGAATCGGCCATGTCTCGACGCTTCCTTGCAGCGCCGCGATACGGGCTTGGTGCTAGCATGTGCGGGCTGAACGGCCTGCTCGCCAACAACCAAGGCGGCGGGCGGGCGGCGGCGGCGGCAACGGCAGCTTCTCAACACATTCATCGTCATGCACATTTTCTAACATTTACTTCTATACATTTCATTATAAACATCAGCTTCAGTTCGCGGCGGCGGCCGACGCGTCGGGGCCGAGCGTCGGCTTGCCAATCGGGTTCTTCGTAGGGTTCTTCGCGCGGAAGTCCTTGATGGCGCTCTTAATGGCGTCCTCGGCCAGCATCGAGCAGTGCATCTTCACGGGCGGCAGAGACAGCTCCTTGGCAATCACCGTGTTCTTGATCTTGCCGGCCTCCTCGAGCGTCATGCCTCGTACAAGCGTCGTCATGTATGACGACGAAGCAATGGCGCTGCCGCAGCCAAACGTCTTGAACTTCACGTCCTTAATAGTCCCGTCGTCGTCGACCTCGATCTGCAGCTTCATCACGTCGCCGCATGCTGGCGCGCCAACAAGGCCCGTGCCGACATTCTGAAGCTTCTTGTCCATGGTGCCCACGTTCCGCGGGTTGTTGTAATGATCGATGACCTTCTCGTGGTACATGCGGGCGCCGCGCAGGGCGCTGCCGCCCATCGCGGGGTTCATCGCCCTAACAGCCGGTGCTCTTGTCAAAATCCTCAACATCGCTAATGGTATGAAGCTGGGTGGGGAGCCGGGCGCAGATTTCACCTATATAAATAAGGGTGCCTTTGACCCTCTTAGCTAATGCTTATCAAAAGCATCTGACCCGGCGCTGCATGTGATACGGAGGTCGCCGAAACACGGTGAATGCGGCGGCAAAACAGCTCGCAATTTCTACAGAGGTATTCGCGGCGTAGCGGAGAAGCGGCTGGGCCGCGTTTTGGCCGCGCACGCCCGCGGCATCTCAATGCCACGCCCGCCTTGGCAGCGCGCCAAACGGTTCTGGGCTAGGGCTTGCGTCACTTGGGAAAGGTCGAAGCGGGTAGGGTCCGGACTCCCTGCGCGGGGGTGGGTGCAGTCAGCTCGCGGCTGCTGGCTCAAGGCCTAACCACCAGTGGCGCGCCCGCGTCAGCGGCGCTATCGAGCCGATCTACTGCGTGCGCTGCACGCACATCCGTCGCAAGCGCAGCGCACGGCCGCCGCCATTCCCTATTCACAGGAACCCAATAAATGAGAGCTTGCAGATATGCACCCTCTAAAATTTTCGTTGCGGTTCGATGCGGTTCCATGTGCGCTTGCGTTTTCCCTCTTCGGCAGTCGTCATCTGATACGCAGGCGCGCCTCACAATGTACAGAAATCGGTCACAATTAGCACGGCCACTCACACGAAACTACATTCATGCCGCAACGTTTAGGAGCCGCATTCGCGGCACTCAGCCTTTCTTATGACGAAGGCAACAAGCCTTAGCTGCCATTGCAGCTGTTTGTCAGCGGGCCCGAAGCGAGACTCACCACCACCACTACTAATTAACTCCGTGTGTGGCGAACAGCCTAGCCTCATTAGCGTTCGCGAGGCGTAGCTAAGTGGCTTTCTAGTATTCTAGTTCACTCTGCAAGCGACCGCTGCTAGCGTCCGGCGGACGCACAATCGAGGTTCCAATCTATTCTATTAGATTCGGCGCCGGGGTATAACTAATATTCGTGCTGCTCAATCCTTACTCTGCCTACCTAAGCACCCATGGATGCCGAGCAGCTGCTACTTGGCTATGAATTTGAGGGCCCACGCAAGATAGACCTGCCCGAAGCGGCACTAGAGTCACTCGATATATCGACGTTTGCGGACGCGCCGCTTATATATCGCCTGCGCACGCCGTCGCGCACGACCTTTGTTGGTGTCCGCGAGTTCTCGGCCCCCGAGGGCCATGTTGGCATGAACGCAGGGCTGGCCACACAGCTGGGTATCAAGGTCGGTGATCCGATTGCAATTGAGCGCGTCGAGCTGCCGAAGGGCACGCAAGTCACCTTGAAAGCGGCGACGGACGCTATCGACTGGAAGAGCCTGCTCGAGGCGTGGCTGCCTCGCCACTGCACGGCGCTGTCGGTCGGCGACACGCTGAGCATCGACTATGCCGGCGAGCGGCACGAGCTGCACGTTGTGGGCCTGGCTCCCGAGAGCGAGGCCGGCGCGGCTGTATGCGTTGTTGACACGGACATGGACCTCATAATCGAGGCTGAGGCGGCAGCTTTGTCGTCCGAGGCGGCTGCGCCCGTGCCGGCGTTGGAGTTGAACAGCACAATTGAGCTTGGCTCGGCCCTTGTTCCTGTCTCGGCGCCGCTGCCGCCGGATGTGAAAGCTTTGTACATTCGGTGCTCGCAGATCGCTTATATCGGGCCCGAGTACGCGACGTCTGCTGCGTCTTTCCTTGCTGTGGCGAGCGCACCATTCAACAGCGAACCAACTGTCGTTTCGACAGCGCTACTTGGCTCTTCCTTCACGATCCTGGGATCCGGGACGCTTGAAGTTCTGACTGAGAGGCCCGCCGGGGCGGCAGCCGCCGCTGTGCCGGCAGAGGGCGAAAAGCTGTGCACAAACTGTGGCAAGGCGGTTCCCGAACAGTCGTTTCTGCTGCACTCGAGCTTCTGCGCGCGCAACAGCGTGCGCTGCGCGACGTGCCACCGCACGTTTTTTGGCATGCGCGAGGTTCCATCCGACCACTGGCACTGCACGCAGTGCAGCGCATCGGGCGAGGGCAACATCGAGTTCCATAACCTGAGACACGCTATTTATGCGGGCGGCAGCGGCGGCGAGTGCGCCTGTCACGGCTTTGCTAGCGACACGAAGGCCGAGCTCGCCTTCCATGAGGCAACTACGTGCCCGCTGCGGAACCGCATATGCCAGTTCTGCCATCTGTTGCTGCCGCAAGGCGAGACGACACCCGTCGACGCGGCGCAGGGGTTCACGGGCCATGAGTCGCAGTGCGGCAATCGCACGGCCGACTGCCCGCTGTGTAGACGGCCCGTCCGCCTGCGCAGCCTGAAGCCGCATTTAGAGGAGCACGAGCAACAGCGCAAGCAGCGCAAGCCGTCGCAGATGTGCTCGAACCGGAACTGTCCGAACGTGCTTCGCTCGGCGGACCCCTCGCCCGCGCTCGGCCTCTGCGCCTCGTGCTTCGGGCCGTTGTCTGTGCCCGGAGCGAACTCCGACATCTCGCGCGTCATGGCGCGCGCCGAGCGGCGCTACCTCATTCAGATGACGCGTGGGTGCGGTAAGTCGTGGTGCCAAAACCAGTACTGCAAGACGGGCAGCGGCATCACGCGCACGGTTGCCGACAGCATGAACGAGATCCGCCGCATCCAGGCCGAAGACGGCGCGCAATACTTCTGTGTAGACGAGGCCAGCACGCGGAAGGCTATGTTTGTACAGCTCGAAGACGGCGTCTACGACCGCGCGTGGCGCGGCATGGCCATTTCGTCCTGCGGAACGGAGGCCGAGGCCTCGCAATGGCTCGAGCAGAACGCCAGCCGCCTAAACGAGTAGACACCAAAATTGCATTCGCAGCGCACGGCCGGCAACCTGCCGTGCAACCTGCCGTGCGCTGCGACACACACACACATACGTACTTGAACCTTTTGTAGCATATCTAAGTCGAAACCCGAAGCTTAGCCTGTCCACTTGCTTGCGTTGTATTGATGACTATATGAATATCTAGTTGAATAACCGCGCGCAGGCCGGAACCTGCCTGTCTAGTTGAGCAGGTACGTGAGCAGACTCTCGACGACGCCGACGTTCACCGAGACCGTCCTGTTCCGTATGAAATCACGGATGTAGTCGGTCGCCACGATGTTGAGCGTGTCAAGTGCAGCGCTGCCGGTCGGGTCGGACGCGAGCGACGCGTAGATCGACGTGAACGCGGCCCGCCGCTCGCGCGCGCGCTTCGACTCAATGCCGGACAGCCGCGGCGGGACCGCCGGCGCAAGCAGGCCCAAGTCGTAGATTGTCGCGTGCGACGTCGCGTAGGCGATGTAGCTGCTGTACGCGGGCTCCGTGTGGATCTGCTCGTACGCGGACTTCGCGTTCGTCGCCCAGTCGTACAGCGACGTCGCGTTCACGTAGATGCCGTCGTCGACGAAAATGTCCAACGCCTCCTGGGCAAGGCCCGTGTACTGCGGGTGCGCAAGCGCCGAGTCGACGAGCGTGCGTGCGACGGCGGACGCCTCGCTCTCGGGGACGCCGGACGAGCGGATGTGGATGGCGGCCTCCACGATGTTCGCACTCAGGTCCCTCAGGAACCAGGGCCGAGCCGACGTCGTTGCCTCGGACAAAGCAGGCGTCGACGTCTTGGGCGCCTCGGAGGTCGCCGTCGTCGATTCGGACGACGACGTCGTTTTGGTCGGCTCGGGCGCAGCAGCGCCAAGCGAGGCTAGAGCCAGAGACAGAAGAGCAGAGGTGAGCAGGGCCATGGCGATAATTAGAGAAGTAGGCAGTTCGGAAGTCGGTGCTGGTGATCCTCGTGCGAACGAGCCGTCTTAAGTAGGCGCTCCAGCACGAAGAACTGGGCGCGCCGGTGTCGGCAACGAATGCCCGCCTACCACGTGTGCGGCCTAAACTTTAGCATTAAAGCCAATGGCGCAAGACCACGACAAAATATCACCGCATTTTCTGAGCCCCTACTGCGCGCCAGCCAATAGGAAGCGTGCACGCGGCTACGCCGCGTGGGGATCACGGCACTGCCGACAACCAAGCAAGAACCTTCTTTTGCGGGCCCAATCGCGAACTGCGGAGCGCCAACGCTAAAAGAGTTTAATGAGGCAGACAATCGGCGCCACAGCAACGTCCCGCCGAGAAAGCAGCTATGCTCCGCCTTCTCTTTTTAACTCCAACAAGAAGTGGTGTAGCATTGTACGATCTGTTGATATATATAAAAAAATAATTGGAGCACCGCCCGATCTCAAGCAGACAGACGCATGCAAGCGAACATTGTAGAGCGCCCTGCGAGGTGACACATACCGAGTCTAAGATACTATTACTATTGTACTCACTTAAAGAACTTGCTCAGCGCGATCTGGCCGTCCTCGTTGCGGGCCATGACCTTCGCGACAGCAAGCTCGAAGTCCTCCTGCGTGACATGCACACGGTGCTCGCGCAGCGCGTACATGCCGGCCTCTGTGCACACGCCCTTCACCTCGGCGCCCGAGCAGCCCGTCATCTTCTCGGCAATCTTGCGCATGTTGATGCCGCGCGTCAGGTTCATGCGGCGCGAGTGGATGCGCAGAATGTCCGTACGCGCCTCGACGGTCGGGGGCGGGAACTCGATCTTGCGGTCGATGCGGCCCGGTCGCAGCAGCGCCGGGTCCAGGATATCGAGACGGTTCGTGGCCATGATGATTTTGATGTCCTTCGAGGACTCGAAGCCGTCGAGCTGGTTCAGCAGTTCGAGCATTGTGCGCTGGACCTCGCTGTCGCCGCCACTTGACCCCTCGACCCGCGAGGAACCAATCGAGTCGATCTCGTCCATGAAGATGATTGACGGGGCGTGGTCGCGCGCCATGACGAACAGCTCGCGCACCATGCGGCTACCCTCGCCAATGTATTTCTGCACAAGCTCGCTGCCGCTCACGCGAATGAACTTGCACTCCGTGTGGTGGGCAACGGCGCGCGCCAGCAGCGTCTTGCCCGTGCCCGGCGGGCCGTACAGAATAACGCCCTTCGGCTGCGCAATACCGAGGCTCTCAAACAGCTCGGGATGCTTCACGGGCAGCTCAATAACCTCCTTGATCTCCTTGATCTGCTTGTCCAGGCCGCCAACCATGTCGAACGTGCTGTCCGGCACCTTCTCGACCATCATGAGCGACACAAGCGGGTCGACTTTATGGGGCAGAATCTGGTGCAGCTGGTAGCTGTCGGCCCGCAGGCACACGCGCATGCTCGGCTGGATCTGCTTGATGTCCAGCTCCGGCGCCAGGTCGACGACGTATTTGCCCTCGGGGTGCACCTTCACAAGCACCTTGTCCTTGGCCATGACCTTCACGACCTCGCCGACGTAGCTGCCGGGCTCCTGCAGCAGCTGCAGCTCCTCTTCAAGGAGCCGCACGCGCGCGTTGATGGCATTGCGCTGCGCCTCAAGCCGTCGCAGGTTCTGCTTTTTTGTGTTGATCTCCAGCTCCATCGTCTGGATGTTCTGCTCGAAGAACGGCCTTATGCCGTCGGGTTGCGACGGCGCCGGCACGCTCCCATTCTGGCTCGCGTTGTGCTCCACGGTTGTTGCCATTGGAACAGCGTTGTGAATGTCGATAGTTCAAGGCGTTTGTGGTGCGCTGCTGGCGGGTGTTAGTGGCGGCATTGTGCACGTGATGCCGACTAATCGCGGCCGGGCGCGGGACACTGTGGGATCAGCGCGAGCAGCGTAGAACCGGGACAGCGGCTTGTTGACGTCTAGCAGGGGCATAGTTGTGTGTTTAGGACCTGACTGGTAGCCTATCGTGCATACGGAAAAAGAGTTGCGCTGGTCACTAGGAAGCGAACGCGCTCGGTTCATACTAAGCACCCACAGTTTACTGCGTCCCTGTAAATGGTGCAATTTTGCAGCTGTCAATGCACCGAACAGTTTCTCGTTGAGTTGAAGGATACGGCGGGAGCGGCGCTGCCGTGCGCGAATTGCACGCGCCAGTTCTGTTTGTCTCAAGACAAGTGTCAAGGCACGGAGCTTCAGCTCGTGCAAACGCAGTGCATCCAGCGCGAGTCGCTGAAAGACCTGTTCGTCGTCTCCATTTACTTGCTTTGTGCAATCGGACTCGTGTTCTATGCTCTGCAGAAGCGCTACGGCTTCGCGTGGAAGTGGCCCGGGCAAGGGCAGAACCACTAACCCCACCCCGCCGCCACAGACTCGGCGCGCTTGTTTACGTTTACGAAGGCGAGCGCGCAACTTCTCACAACAACTTATTGGCCGCACTGGTCTAATTGCACTGGCCCGGGTGAAAACCGTCTCTTGGGTCCATGTTTCAGCGACCGCTTCATCTTCTATGGCGCAGCGCTATTGTCAGTGTGTTTCTCGCGCGCGACGGGCTGCGCCACTGCCTGCAGTGGTGTGATAATGCTGCAAAAGAGGTGCTCAGCCTACTGCTGAGCCTCGTGTACTGGCTGGCCAGCTACACGGACCGGGCGTGGACTGAACGCGAGTGGGGGGCTGAGGCTACGCTGCAGGCGCTTTTCTGGACGGAAATGCGCTTGCCGCCTCATGACCCGGCGCAATTCACCACAATGCGTGGCGATGGGCCTGAGACCGCTTCCTGGACGCGGGAACGTAATTCGCGCGCCGCGCCGCGCTCGACGCGCCGCACGCGCGATGCGTTTGAAGTGACTCCGCAGCGCATTTCACTCACCGCTGGCGGCGATGCCGAGTATGTGGACGGCTACGACGGCCTTTTTGCTAGCGAAACCGGAATGCTGCCCTGCCTTAGTGAGCCCGCGTCGTCGAGCGCCGGCTATAGCGAGAGCGAGACAAGCTGGGACGCGCGCAGCATGGGCTCGACTTTGGCCGCCTGTGCCGTGCCGCGAGGGCTGGAGAGCTTGTTCATGCCGGCGCGTCCCGCAAGGCCGTCTCGCGCGATGTCGCGCAGCCCGGACTCTGCGGCGCCAGCGCCGGCGTCGGCCCGTGGCCCGTCCGCGTGCGGCTCGGGCAGCTCGCTGAGTCGCAGTAGACGAGCCAAGCAGCACCGCATCGCCATGTGGTTGCGTCGCCACAAACGAAGGTCGGCCGCAGCTGGCTCGGTCCGCACGCGCATGCCGCTCCGAAGCTCGTGCCCAGCAGCCAGCATCAGCACCGCCCGCTCGACCGTCAGCTCCAGCTCGGGCAGCTCAGCTCCGACTCTGCCCACTGCGGCTTCCGAGCCCGCGTAAGGCGCGCGCCGCCACGCAGCGACGCTCGTCGTCTACTTGTCAGTGTCGTGCAGTTTATGGGTTTCCATTAAGTGTATCAGTAAGTACGATACATAATAAATCCTCGGCCTCTCTACAGCGTAAGAAGATCTCGGCCCTTTGAGAGGCCACAGAAAACTAATCACCAACTAAGGTATTTTTACGCGGCGCAGATGCTTAGCGCCGCTTGCCGCCGCCGCCGCCGGCGAACGGCCGGCCGAAGTCTCCGCGACGGCCACCGGGAGCTCCGCGGCGCGCGCGCTCGCGCTGCTCCGCCTGCTCGCGCTTGACGGCTTCCTCGTGGACCTGCGCAATCGTTTTGGGGCCGTCCTGGCCCACGCCCTTCCAGTTCTTGGACGCGAGGTCCTCGACGTCCATGATCATGAACCGCAGACGCGCGGCCAGCTTGCCGCTCTCGCGCCAGCTCTTCATCGTGTCCATGACCGTGTCAAGCACGGGCTTGCCGTTCTTCTGCAGGATCATGGGCGCGACCGTCTTGAGCAGGCGCGACGTGGACTCAACAATGTCCTCTGTAGGCTCCTCCTTCATCAGACGGCTGAAGCACGACGTGAGCAGACGGTCGCTGATGAGGCTCAACTTGTACAACTCACCCACGAACTGGATAAGACCCAGGCCACGGCGCTTCTGAGCAATCGCCATATAGTACTCGTCGCTGAGCACGGCCGCGCCGGAGCTCGTCTCGACAATACTGGCCCAGCCCTTCTCGAACTCCTTCTGCGACATGTTCAGCAGGTATCTTCGCAGCACGTAGACACCCTTGATGACCTTGTTCGGGTCGCTGTGGTCTTCGATCGTCTCCGGCAGCGGCTGGTCGACGTGCAGGAACCAAAACAGCTGCGCGTACATGCCCGACCAGTGCGGCTCGTCGATGGCCTTCTCGAATGTCAGCTGGATAATCTGGCGCAGCGTGATGGCCGTCGTCTCCTTCTCGGACTGCAGCGCCACCTCGCGGATCTCGGTACTGATGCGCTCGAAGTTCTCCCACGCCATCTTGTTGAGCAGCGACTTGATCTTGCGCTGCACCTCCTCGGGCGTGAGCCGGCCATCATCGGTGACCTCCTCGGTCTTCTGCTGCATGAAGCGCGGCGTCCACGCATTCTCGGCCTTCTTCAAAGGCGGAAGGTCCGCAATGGGCGTGCCATTCGCCGTAACATCGTCGCGGTCGCGGCGGCTGCCCTGGCGGTCGCCGCGCCGGCGCGAACCCTGGCGGCCACGCACGGACTGAGCGCCGCTCGCGTTGCGGCTCAGGCCGCGACCGAAGTTCGCGAAGCTACCGACCCGCGACGGCCCGCGACTGCTCATGATGCGCGGCCCCATGCCGGAGCCCCAGCGGCCGCCGCCCGTTGTGCTCGCCAACTCGAAGTCGAAGCCGACAATGGCGCGCACGCTCGCGTGCTGCAACCGCGGCACGACCGGCTCGAACTGCTGCAGGAACTCGGGCGTGTACTGGTAGCGCTGGCCCGTGCCGAAGCTGCTGTTCGGGATGACGCTCGACGGATATGTATGTGCCTCGAGCTCCTCCGGCGTCGGGCGCGTGGCCGCCGCGAGCCGCTCGGCAAAGGCCTGCAGCTTCGCAGCCTCGGCCTCCTCATTAGCCTTCGTGTCAACCGGCTCCGCCTTGTCCTCAGCGTCAGCAGGCTTCTCGTCGGCATCAGCCGCGGGCGTCGCCTCTTTGGACTCCGCGTCCTCCACGGGCTCGCTAGCGGGCTTCTCCTGCTCACCCGTCGCCTTCTCAACAGCAGGCGCGGCCGTCTCGGCGGGCGTAGACTCGGCCGGCGTGGACTCGGCCGTCTCGGCCTGCGCCTCAGCGCTAGGTGCACCCTCGGCGGCCGCGGCCGCAGCCTTTGCCTGCTCGGCCTCGAGCCTCATAACGCTCGGCGCCTTCCATGCTGCCTTCTTAGGCTCGGCAGGAGCCTCCTGCTTCGCCTCGGCCGCGGGCTCCGCAGCCTGAGCAGGCTCGGCCTGCTCGGCCGCCTTCTTAGCCGCCTCCTCAGCCTCGGCCCTCGCCACGGCGGGCGACTTCCACGCCTTGGGTTTTGCCGCGGGCTCGGTCTTGTCGTCTGCATTAGGCTCAGCAGCACGCGGGGCCTCGGCCTTCGGCTCGGCCTGAGCAGCGCTCGGCTCGGCCACAGTCTTCGCGGCCTCAGCTTTAGGCTGGGCCTCGGGCTGCGGCTTGGGCTCGGCTAGAGGCTCGGACTTCGGCTCGGCCTTGACCTCGGGCTTAGCCTCGGGCTGGGGCTCAGGCTTGGACTCAGGCTTGGACTCAGGCTTAACCTCAGCCTTAGGCTCAGGCTTCGGCTCAGGCTTGGCCTCAGGCTTGGCCTCAGGCTTGACCTCAGGCTTGGCCTCGGCCTTGGCCTCGGCCTTGGCCTCGGCCTTAGCTTCTTCAGGCTTGGCCTCCGGCGTGGACTGCGTGCCGGGCTCGGCAGCTGCTGCCTCGCTCTTGGCCTGCTGCGCAGCAGCCTCGGCCCGGGCCTTCTTTTTAGCGGCAATAAGCGCCTTCATGCTCTCAACGGCGCTGCCTCCGGACGTCGCCTTTTTGACAGTGGCCTCTGACTCAGTCGGGTCCGGCGTGGCCACGCTGGGGGACCTCGAATGCACGGCCGGAGCCTCAGACTCGCTCCGGCCCTCTTGGTGGTGACGGTGCGCACGCGCCGTAAGACTGCCGATGTCAACGGGGTTACCGTTCGGGTCTGAGAGCGCGACGCGCGGCCGCGACATGGGCGAGCCCATGGGCACCTGGAACGGCGGGTAGAACGCCGGCGCCTGGTTGCTGGGGCTGCCTGGCGCACTCGGGTAGACGCCCGAGTACGTGTAGTACGGCGCGGCCGCGGCGCCGGGGTACAGCGGCATGGCGCCGTGCGCCTGTGGTTGGAAGGCTGCTTGCGGGGCCATCGCATTGTGGTAGCTGTTGCCCCGCGAGTGGTTCCCGCCGTAGCGGTGGCCGCCCTGCCCGCCGCCGCGCGGTCGGTAGCCGTTATTCGCCTGTCCGGGCGCGGATCCGGCGCGCGAGTGCGAGTTCCGCCTCACGTGGAAGTCGCGCGAGCGCTGGCCGTACTGGTGGTGGCCCTGGTGGCCTTGAAAAGGCTGCGGGACACCGTTCGGCGCCGTCTCGGGGCCGCCAGGCGCCGCGCCCGGCCCTGAGCCCTGCGCAGCCTGTGCGGCAGGCGCGCCCGTTCCCTTCTGCTGGGCCGCCGCGTCGGCGGCCGGAGCGCGCTGGGAGGGGATATCGGTCTGGTCCGACATGTATATGGTCTACTGTTCCCTTGGTGTCTGCACAAACCGCGTACTGCCGGTCTTGTGCTACTAAGTCCAAGCAGATCCCTGGGTCTGGGGTGAGAAAAAAAAACCTAAATTTCAGACCCGCTTCGCACATTGACTAATCGGTCCCAGACGGAATCCTGGCCCATGCACGCGGCTTACGCCAACCGTTCGTCCTCCTGCCTACTCGTATGGAGTGGCGACTCCCACACGGCGCGGGCCGCCCTCGTCACGAGTGGCCGCATCGCGTCGCCGCCCGGCCACAAAAGCCCGCGTTAGTAACGCCATAGATAGGCAGGCACTACGTCGCCGGCGTGGCCAGCGCGCGTGCGCAGGTTTTAGTAAGGTCTTTTAGTAAGTCGATTTAGGCGCCGCTGGTCAGCATTTAAGTAGCCCGCCGCGCACTTGGGCATGCTCCCTGGCGCTACGGTCCGCGCGAGCGGCGTCGCGACGGCACCGCGACGACGGCGGCCTGGCGGGCCCGCGTGCAGGAGCCCGGCAGCGAGCGCCGGCGCGACGAGCCGCTTGCGCGAGCAGCGTGAAACATACTCGCGTCGCCATGCGTGCGCCCGCTGTCATAATGGATACGAGATCCTTGCCCTGCTTTCGACGCATTCCGCCGCGGCGCGGCGCTGCGCGCCCATAATCTAGTGCCTACGTTAACCTCAGAGCCTAATTGCGTTCGCGCGCCCGCCCGTTTGTAGCCTATCTCTGGTTGTACGTATATCTTTCTTTGTAGGGCCGCGGCGCCTGGCCCAAGGCCGGGCTTGTCCCCTGCTGCATCCGCGGACCCTAGAGCCTTCCCCTCTGCCCACGGCGAGCACGTTAACGTCTGGGTTGCGGGATTTGCGACGTGCATAAAATATCCGCTGCGATGATGTATTCAGGCAGCAGATATGAGGCTGCGACGTGGGCAAGCAGGGGCCGCAACGATGCCGCCCCCCAGCAGCGGCGGGAAATCGGCAATTGTTGCGATTAAGAAGGCAAACAGCCGCCACCGCATGATGATAGCCGGATAAGCGCCGTGGCGGCAAACACGCGATGGGCCGCCTCGCCAACATTCCGCCGAGCAAGCGTCTCTGGCGGGCCGCGCGCTGAATAACGCCCGAGCCGTAGCCGCCGTGCAGTTCATTTAGCCACGCAGGAACGACAGCAGCACGTGGCCTCTGCTCTGAATTGTGTGCGCTGATAAGCCCGTGGCGCACGCCTCCGCCACGTGATGCGCTCCGCATTTCACGTGCGCTGGGCAGTTAAGAGAAAGCGACCGGCTTGTGCTGCACGCGCTGCGAACCCTGTGCGCACCCTGTGACCGCCCCCCCTGGGCCGCGAGCAGGCACAACGCTGAGCCTGACAGGCCGCCCGCTGGCCGTATGTATGCACCACAGGCTCTCCACTCACTGCTGTGTGCGCCAGGTGCGCCGGTTGCTTTGCGGGAGGCTGATCCTCGCATGCGGCCGGAAGCCGGGTTCTCGAAATAGGCATTAGATATCGACAGGACTTTAATTGCCGTCTTGGGCCGCGATGCGCGCGCGGCGTCGTGCCGCTAGCCAGGCGCACCGCGCAGGCGCGCGCGCCAGCACTCAGCGCTCGGATTGCTGGACTTGCGATCCTTGCTCAGCCCAGGTCGACCCCAACCCGACAGCAGCCAAGTACTCAGCTAGTTCACCGTACCCTGACGACACTAAATGACGAGCCCGTGCCCTACCCTAGATCTTGATTACCATGGCCCCTGCCCGGCGCGGCCCCTGCCCAGGACGGCCCTTAACCTCCCATCCCCCACCCGGGGCGGTATTATAACCCCCCACGGTGCTCGGCAGCTACACACACCCCCCCCCGATAAATCACTCCGTTTTAGAAGCTCGGATAGTGCGAGGTACGCTTCCCTGAGCACCCGCACGAATTTCCCTACCTCCCCGCCTGTTTCCCGTGTTGATCCAGCCCAGCGCTGCGGCGATTGCTGCTGGCACTACGCGGAACCTTCCCTATTCGCGCGCGTAGATTCCCTTCGTGCGCATGCTTGAGGCACTCAAAATGAAGCTGGCCGTTGGGTCCGGCTCGCCGCGAGCCAATTCCGGCTCTAATCAGGGCTCCACGCCCGTGTCTGTCGGCTCGGCGCCGCGCTCGGCGCCGCTTGGCGCGCCGGGCGACGGCATGAGCACGGACGGCTCCGTCAGCTCGGCAAGCTCCACGTCGCTGCAGCAGATGCCAATGGCCGGCTCCTACCAGTACCAGCCATATGTACAGCCATACATGCCGCTGCAGGCGCCGCTGTATCCGCAGTCGCCGCCGCAGGAGGCCGTCTACGGCTACGGCTTCGGCATGCCGGCATCGCCGCAAGGCCAGCCCGTGTTCCAGATAGGCAAGCCGTCGTACTACGGAATGAACGACTTCACCGTGCCGCAGGTCGCGTCGCTGTCACCGTCGGACAGCGATGAGTTCATGGCTGGCGGCGAGAAGCGACGACGCGTGGCTCAGTACGGCCGCGCTGCGCCCGGCTCGCAGGCCGCGCCGGGGACGATGCATGGTGCTGCTGGCGTGCAGCCTGGCGCGCAGCCTGGCGCGCAGCAGTACACACAGCATAGTGACCCCGTACCCATCACGCCGAAAGTGGCGCAAGCCCCGCGCTACGTACCCCTGTCGCCGCAGACACCGCAGCAGGCGGCGGCGCCAGCCATGAGCATGCCGCAGGTGCCGGCTGTGCCTGCCGCGGCGCATGCGGGCGTGTCGAAACAGAAGGCGCACCACGCGCGCGTGCCGGTTATTACGCGGCCGCGCAAAATTTCGAAGCCTCACGAAGTCGTGCTGCCAAAGGTCGTGGACTCAACCCCGCCCGAGCTGCCTTGTGACGACGATGGTGGCCACTATCATGTGCGCGAGGGCGAGCGGTTTGCCGGGCGGTACGTCATAGTGAAGTTGCTGGGCCAAGGCACGTTCGGCAAAGTCGCGCAGGCGTGGGACGAGCGCGCGCGTTGCTACTGCGCCATCAAGATCATCCGTGCCGTGCCGAAGTACCGCGACGCGTCGAAGATAGAGCTGCGCGTCCTCACGATGCTGGCCAATTACGACCCGGCATGTCAGAACAGCGTTATTCGCATGACGGAGTGCTTTGACTACCGCAACCACGTGTGCATCGTGACGGGCTTGTTTGACATCTCTGTGTATGATTTTCTCAAGGAAAACCAGTTTTTGCCGTTCCCTGGCGCGCACATTGCCAGCTTTGCCAAGCAATTACTCACCTCCGTGGCATACATTCACTCGCTAGGCCTTGTGCACACGGACCTGAAGCCAGAGAACGTGCTGCTTGCGAGCAGCGCGTACGACATGGGCACGTACCGGCGCGGCAGCCGCGGTGCTGTGACGCCGCGGCGCGAGCTGCGCAACACCGAAATTACGCTCATTGATTTCGGGTCAGCAGTATTTGACGACGAATATCACTCCAGTGTCGTGTCGACACGGCACTACCGCGCGCCAGAAATCATTTTCGGCACGGGCTGGAGCTACGCCTGCGACCTGTGGTCGGTAGGGTGCCTGCTAATCGAGCTGTGCACGGGCCGGGTTCTGTTTGAGACGCGCGACAACCTCGAGCATCTGCATATGATGGAGAAGACGCTGAAACAGACCTTCCCCGTGGACATGTTAATGAAGGCGCTGACCGGCCCGAACGCAGAGCTCGTCGAGCGCGTGTGGCCGAAGCTGCGCGCACCGGATCCCACGAAGGTCGACAAGATCCATAAAATGAAGACCGTGCAGCAGCTCGTGCAGGCGAACACGCCGTACAACCGCGAGCGGCGGTACTGGGACGGCTTCATCGACCTCATGCGTCGCCTCATGACGCTGGACCCGGCGCAGCGCATCACGGCGCAGGACGCGCTGCGCCACCCGTGGCTCGTGGAGAACGCTCACTAGGGGTGACTACTATTTATTTATTCTATTTCTAATTTATTCACACACTTGACGACGACTCACACACCTGCTGCTGCGCCTTGCGCTGCAGAGCACTATGTATCACTCTGCTAAGTTACATTCTCGCGTGTGTGCTGTTTGTGCTGTTTGTGCTGCTTGTGCTGTTTGTGCTGTTTGCGCTATTTGTTTGCGGCAACGCTACGCAATGCGTCGTCGCCGCCAGCCGGCACATCGTATAGTCGCGCCCAATCGCAGTGCATATTTGTGATAAGATAAATTGCGCAGCAGGACGGCATGGTTGCTGCAGCCTGCATTATCGCCCGTGCTTACGTAGCGTGCCCGCAGCCGTAGGGTACGCGCTTTCCATAAATCCAGGAATCACACGATAGCATGGTGGTCTCCACAGCACGTTTGGTGCCGCCACCACGTCCAGCACCACCGGCGCAGTTCTCGGCAGCTAACTAGCAGAAATAGTGCGAAAGTCTTGCGCGGCAATGCATGCCCACAACTAGCAGCCCGGGCAATAATGCGGTGGGGTTAGCGCGAAATATGCAACTCGCTGCCCACAGCCGAGGGCCTCGGGCTACGCTCCACTACCAGCCCATGCGTGGTGCTGGTCTGCCATTCTGCACTGCGACGCTCTCAGGCTGGGGAGGAGCCCGCTCGGCAGCGCGACGATGATGCGGGGCTGACTCCTCGGCTCGCTGGGTCGTGGGGGCCCTTGCCCAGCCGCGCAGAACCCCAGACTCGACTATAATAACACAAATTAATCGCGTGCGGCAGGACGTTCGCGCAGCCAGAAGACGAGACGACGATGGGCGCCAAACCGGTGAACAGGCGCGAGCTGCAGGAAAGCAAGGAGAAGCTCAGCGAGTTTGTGGACGCCGTGGACTCCATTGACGAGAAGCCGCTGCCGGAGAAGAAGAGCACACCGCAACCGAAGGGGCATGTTCTGCACGTGTACCGGCGGCTCTACGCGCTGCGCGCCGTGCTGCGCACAATTGACCCGAAGATCAGCCGCGCCAGCGACCGGCTGCTCGCGTCGATCGGCTACCCGGCAAAGCTCATATCGTTCTTCACTGCCTCGCCGGAGCTCGCCGCGCTGAGCGGCGTCATCAGCGACTTCCGCACGTTCGCTCGCGTCGTGCAGACGCCGCACACGATCGAGTGGGCGCTGGACTTGCTGCTCGACAATAAAAACCCGGACACGCTCGACCGCTGGGGCGACTACCTGCAGGCCGTGAGCGGCGTGCTCTACCAACTGCTCGAGGACCTCGCGTACCTCGGCAGCAAGGGTGTGCTGCGCGTGAGCGTCGCGCGGCAGAACGACTTCTGGGTCGTCTCGTGCATGTTCTGGGCCGTGCACGTTGCCATTGAGCTCCTGCGCGCGCCGTACTACCGCTTCGTCCTGCACAAGCCCGTGAACCTGCGCAACCTGTTTGTGAACCTCGCCTGGGCGCCGCTCACGTACCACTGGTCTACGTACACGGGCGTGTTCAACGAGGGCTGGGTCGGCCTGTTCGGCACGCTTGCGTGCTGGCCGAACCTCGCGTACCAGTGGCAGCTCGCATAGCCCTAGAAATTAGAGTGCGCATAGCAGCTAACAAAGAGTTACTATCAAAGAGTTACACAGAGATACTAGAATTACAACAGCTGGGCTAGATCATGGAGCCTAGACAATAATAAACACAGCCAGGGCACCGGCCACGGCGCTGAGGGCAGCGCCGACGCGGCGGGCCGAGTTCGCCAGGCCGGGGGCAGACGTCTCGGGGCCCAGGCTGGGGGGCAGAGAAGCAGAGGAGGCCGCAGCACTCGATGCCGGCGCCGACGCCGGTGCCGACGCCGACGACGCGGCAGCAGACGACGCAGACGACGCGGCAGCGGACGCCTCAGGAGCCGGCGAGGCGGCAGCCGGAGTCGTGGCAGCCGCGGACGCCTCAGAAGCCGGCGAGGAAGCAGCAGAACTCGAGGCAGCCGCGGACTCCTCGGCCGAGGAGGTGCCTGCCGGCGCCTCCGACGCAGACGCAGACGCAGACGCAGACGTCGAGCTCGAGCCAGCGCCGGCCGTCGTGCTGGACGGCGCGGCAGCACCCGTCGACGTGGCTGCACCAGCAGCACTCGTGCTGCTCGCAGCGCCGGCTGGCGTGCCGGCACTCGAAGCGCTCTCCGACGACGCCGACGCCGACGCCGACGCCGAGTGGCTCAGCGTGCAGGGGCAGTCCGTGATCGTGAGCACCGTCGACTCCGTCACAGTGTACGTCTTGCCGTTCGTCGCGAACGTCGTCGGCGCCGAGCACGTCGTCACGAAAGTGGACACAACCGTCGTCGAGGCCTCAGCCGGTGCCGAGCTAGCACTGGCGCTGGCTGCCGACGGCGTCGAGGCCGCCGCGCTCGGCGCGGCAGACGCGGACGCGGCGTGCGTCAGCGTGCAGGGGCAGTCTGTGATCGTGAGCACCGTCGAGTCAGTGACCGTGTACGTCTGGCCGTTCGTGGCGAACGTCGTCGGCGTGGGGCACGTCGTCACGAACGACGACACGACCGTCGTCACGTATTTAGGCGAGCCGGGGTCGGAGCTGAGCACCCTGCCCGCAGCAAGGTTGCTCGCCGGCTGCGACGACGCCGCCGCCGTCGTGGACACAACAGCGCTGGCAGAGCTAGGGGCGGGGCCCGAGGACTGGGCAGCAGACGTGACTGCAGCAGCGACGCTGCGCACACTGGAGCTGGCAGCCACAGCCGAGCTGGCCGCCACAGCCGAGCTGGCCGCAGCAGCCGAGCTGGCCGAGGGCCGCACGCTGCTGGAGAGGCCCGCGCTCTTCGACGCCGAAGCCGACGCCGACTTCGATGCCGAGACGGGCTTGCTCGTGGGCTGCGCCAGGCAGGAGCCCGCGACATTGTGCGTCGAGATCGTGTACTGGAAGCCGGCAAGGTTGTAGTTCTTGACGCTCGTCGCGCCGGGGACCGTCGACACAATGGGCTCCACGTTCGACGCGCTCGTGTCGTTCAGGTTGCTCTGCGCCAGCGCAACCTGGTAGTTGTCTAGGTCGTACACGACGTACCAGTTGCGCTGGAAGACGTCGCCAAGCACGTAGTCGTCGTAGGGGCCGGCCTTGTCGATGGCGAGAATGCAGATCTCGTTGCCCTGCGCATCCGTCGCGTTCGCGCCGTCCTCGTCCTGCAGCACATCGAGCAGGCTGGCGGGCGGCACCTGCAGCTTCAGGCCAAGGAAGTCGAGCTCGAAGCTGTCGAAGTCGAACGAGGAGGGCGAGCACGAGCCCTGCCACCACGTCGCGTTCGGCAGCGACGGCCACGTGTAGTTCATCTGCTTGCCCATGGCGTCAACAAGGTCCGGCGGCAGCACGGCATAGCTCGTGCCACTGTCGAGCAGGGCAGGAACAACAAAGTCGGCGAAGGGGCACACGTTCGCGCCCGTGCGCACGCCCATACCCGACAAGCGCACCATGAACTCGATCGTCTGGTTGATGCGCGGGTAGTACGTGTTCACGAGCGGCATGAGCCCGAGCGGGCCGTGGTATTTGGCGTGGTCGACGCCGCCGAACAGCACCTGGCCGTACTGCGCGTGCGCGTCGTTCAAGTACAGCGAGTACGCCACCGTGTTGATGTAGCCGTCCTCCTTCAGCAGTACAGGAATGTTCTTGTAGCCGCCGGTCATCGTGCCGTTGTGGTAGAACCGTGTCGTCGCCTCGTTCGCGACATAGCCCACGCCAAACACGGAGTCCGACGAGTTCGCCGTCGTAGCGTAGGCGAACGTCGTGTTCGGCAGTGTCGCGCCGCCCAGCACAACGGTGTCCTGCGACAGCCAGCCGTACGCACCGGTCGTGTCCACGTACGAAATGTGGAACGGGTCCGTCAGGTTGCGGTACGTCGTCGATTTCGTGGGGTCGAACAAAAATCCCGTGCAGTCCCACTGCTCATCGCTGCCCTTGTACCCGTTCGGGTCCTGCGTGCAGTACGGGTTCTCCGCCGACGTGACCCACAGGTCGCTAGAGCCCGTGTCAATCATTGGGTTTACGGCCTGCGCATCGCTGCCGATCGTCATATTCGCAAAGTACGCGTAGAAGCCGTTCGTGAGCGACTCGGGCACAAGCTCTGCTTCATCGCCGGCGGCGGCCATGAACCGCTCGTACGCGCGGGTGTTGCCTCGCGTGTCGCGGCCACCAGGCGCCTTCCGCGCGCGGTAGATGTCAATGCCCAGCGTGCCAGGTGATGCGAGCGCCGCTTCGAAAAGAAGGGAGAGAATTACCGCCAGCTTCATTGTTCGCCTGTTGGTAAAGAAACTCCAGTTTGCTGGCCCTTTTTATATGCGCCGACGCATTGTATCTAACGAAATTCTTCGGCCCACTATGCGCGCGTCCTGGGCAGGGGCTATGCGGGCCATCGGACAGGCTGCCTTAACGGCCGTTCCAAGACGCAAAGGCGATATCTGCACGCTTTAGTTTGCAAATTTCAAGCGCACCGAGGAAGTAGTGCCTGCGTAGCTACAAACTTCGTATTATGCTCTCAGAGCTCGAAGGACCCCTTGCGCTGGCCCTGTTTACGTCTCTCGCTTACGCGTCGGCGACGCGTACTCGGCGCGTGCCGTTCGGTCCTTACCCTAGACTCCTTGAATACTTATCTACTCTGGTGCCGTTTCTATGCATTCCGCAGATAACCAGATTATTGGATACGACTGTGATCTTGACACCATGGCTCTTGTTTTTCTGAGGATGCTCTAACATTTATTAGCTCCCTCGAAGGCACTGCGAGCATGGCGCACGACTAAGACGCTAAAGCTCAGGTCATTTGAAGAGGATAGCGCACTAACTTCTCGATGATCCTCGGCATCAGCAGATCTCTCTGGCGTGAGGCCCATGCCCTGGTCGCATCGAGCCTGCATATGATTACTGCTGTGAGCCATTCTAAGTGCACGAGCCCGTTCATGAGCCGATGGGGCAAACACAAGCCTTGGCAGTGCAGACGCTAGCCTCTGTACATTCCGCAAATTTCCGTAGCGTTTTTCTCTTAAATTCGAAGTCTTACTCTGCGAAGCGTGACTAACAGCTTCAGTCCATCAATCGTACGCAGCCGCCGCGATAAGCATGCCCAAGTCATGGGCAGTTACCAAGCACCCCCAGCCGAGGCACGTTGCTGGACCAGGCGACCCAGAAGCGTCATCGCCCGTCTATACGTCATTTGTAGTGGTGCGCACACAGTCCATAGTTTTCTAAAGCATGTGGCATCGCGATCATGCGTTTCCTCGCCTGCCAGCAGGCCAACGTTTGAGAATCAAATAAATTATTACGTTTCGTGTTGCTACATTAAATATATTGTGACCAAGCGTGTTCGCGCTCAATTCAGTAGTACGGCATCCACTGCAGCATGTCTGTGTTTGCCAGGTTCCGGATGTTCACGGCCAGCGCGACAAGGTCAAGCGCCGTTTGGTTGGCCACGGGGTTCGACGGAGAGATCGTCGACAGAGACTCAGCACGACGGTTGATTGACGCCACGTTCGCGTTGATCACTTCCAGCATCTGGTGCTCGGCCGTGGATCCCTTCGGCGGCCGCAGCGGCAGGTTCACCAAGTGCAGCTGGTTCAAATACATGGACAAGTACTCGTCACGCACGAACACAGGCAGGAACGACGGAAGATCAAACTCAGGCTCGGTCAGGCCCTTGGCATACACCATCATGGCCGGCGCGAGCAGGCCCTCAATCACGGCCTGGCCCATGACGTTCTGAATATTAGGCGTCAGCCGGAACGCGACGGGCTCGCCGCTCAGGTATGTCGGCGGGCCCTTCGAGTACGGCAAGATAGGCATCATCTCGGTCGCCCAGACATTGCCGCTCTTCATGTTCACGAGGAACTTGTGAGGGTACCTGTTGTTCACACTCATCATTACCGTCATAAACGCCACGCCCGCATACTGCAACGCAAACTGCTTGCGGAAAAGCCAGAAGTCTTCGTAGGTACGGAACTGCTCGACGAAAAAGTCCCGCATAATTGTTTGCGGGACTAACTTCGCCTGAATCCCGGCCAGAATCTCTACGCGGTTGGGATGCAGATCCGGCCTTGGCAGATTCGCGTCGTGCGCATTCCTGAGCTGCTCCAATATATAGTCCGTCGGCGCATCCCGCGACTGTCCCTTCTTACGGCAGTACCGCTCGTAAATCTGATAGAATGACTTGTAGTGGGAATCATCCTGAACAATGCGGAAATGAGTCGTGAGTGGGATTGCATTCGGCAGCGTGAACTGCAAGTTGCGGCGGCGCGCCTCAGTGCGGCGCATGAGAACCGAGTTAAGGATCTTGAAGACTTGACTCATGCGCTCTTCGCGCCGGCAGTGACGCGCGGCAGGATACTGTACTGCAAATTGGTGCCGCGACCCGTCGGTGGCGTGCATCGTGAGACGCTTGTAGCAGCTGCCATAGCCGCGAACGAGGTCGACATTCGGCAGGAACCTGCCCAGCTTCAGGAAATAATGATTGTCATCCTTGAGCTCCATGCTCTGGCCCGGGATTTCGATATCCTCGAACTTCTGATAATGGAACTCGGCCAGCGGCGGCGACAGCGACTCAAGGTTGACGCGGAACGGTCTAGCATCAAGTTTCGCCTCCAGCCGATTCCGCCACTTCCTCAGCCTCGTGATATATTCCCAGATAGTGGGCCGAGGATGAACGAAGTCCGCATCGAACAACGGCTTCACCGACTCTGGGACAACGCCTTCGGCAAACCGCAGCATGCTCATTTCGGTCTGCTGAGGTAGTCGTTGATCCTGTCGCGGACAAGGCTGCCGGCCCATGAAAGCAACGCCGTCATTCAACAGCGCTACTATGAGCCTATACATGTCCTCGTCTGGCTGGCTCTTGAATCGCTGATGCAGCTGGTCGATAAGCGTCTCAAGCGAAAGCGCAAGAAGTGGATATGCCGTTTTCAAAACACCCATAATCTCGTCTGCGAACTCTCCTGGTTGCCTAATCGTGCTCTGATATTGCTGACTCTGCGTCTGCTGCTGCGACTGCGGCTGCTGCTGCTGCTGACCCGGCTGGGATTGCTCGCCGCCACCGCTTGATTGCGGAGTACTGCCATGCGGAGTACCGTTCTGAGGCATACGCGGCGTCCCCATGGACGAGGACTGTGGCGTGCCCTGGCTGTGCGCCGTTGAGTCGCCAGCAGCAGATCCGCTACTGCCACCAGCAGTGCTATTATTCTCCTGACCGTTTGTGCTACTTCCACTGCCGTTCTGTTGCTGGTTCTGTTGTGCCTGCGCCTGCTGCTGTGCCTGCGCCTGCGCTTGACGGCGATGGACCATCCGGTAGATGACTTGATACTCCTCGCGCGCCGTTCTCAGGTGGTAGTGCAGGGCTTGCGGGAAAGCCTTGGCTATCTTAATGAGGATCCGAGATGTGAACTTCGCTTCGCGTTGGCTTAGCGATGTCAAAAGCTGTGGGATGAACGTAATCCAGTACCAGGTCGGCGTATCGCCCTTGTAATTTTCAAAGGCCTGGAAAATGCGCCCTTGAGCATCGTCTAAAGCCATCAGCCACAACAACCGTCCAATAAGCTTGCGCGACTTGCGATTTTTGTACAATCCTGCTGCATGCAGATAGCACACGACAGCCGCAGCACCGGCACTGTAGTCATCAGGGTGGTTTTTGAAGCGGCGGTCGTTGAATTCACCCCAGGCCGCCCAGGCTTTCGGTAGATAGACATCGATTTGCACAGCAGTCGAGAAGGCTGAGTTTGCGTGCTCGTCCTGGCCGAGCTTAGCAAGAGACTCGCCCTTCAATGCAAAGAACTCGGACTTCTGAGGGTTTCCGAAAAATGCCAGATTGGTGTTCGAGATCACATCTAGTCCCGTGGCTAACTCGTTGGGGTTTTCCAAGTGGCATCTCGCCTGCTCTCGCAGCTTAAGGAAAGCTTCTTGGATCTCAATGTTTGGCAGGGTGTAAATCTTAGACAACTGCGAAACACACACATCGCTCAGGTTTTGCTTCCGCGCAACGTGAGCGAACCTGTTGATGGTCCACGCAATCTCGTGATAACCGCGATACGCTGCTGAGCTATTGCTGTTGCCATTTGTTCCCTGAGAAGCCTGTAGCTGAGGAATCAACGGAAGATAGACTCTGTTAATCACGCCAAAGACCTGCTGCCGCCACGCAGCCAAGTCTCCCCATAGGTTGATGTCGTCCCATGTGTTTGGCAATCTGTCATGCCAAGCTTGCATGACGCCCTTCAGCTCTTGGCTCTTAGATTCAAGATTCAGGGCTGTCGTAGCTTGCAGAGAAGTGTAGACCTGCATCGCCTCCATGAACTCGATGTATTGCTGGAACTCATGAAGAAGCGGTACATGCGCATTGGTTGCCCGCTGGGGCAAGGCGTGCCAACTGCGAAGCGAGAGCTGGATACCCTCGTCGATGTCTTGACTCAATTGCTGCATCGTGTTGGTTTTCTGCGCAAAGTTCTGCAACGTCAAGAAGGTATCAAATGCCTGTCGACGGGGCGTAGGAACATCCATCACTGTTTTAATCGTAGTTTCAAGTCCGTCTCTGTTAGCCAGCCAGTCAGCGAAGCGCCACTGACATTCGAGCAATAAGTCGGTAAAGCCTTCGTGCTTGGCAATGTCAGTCAGTATATCCCAGTGCTGTAATTTCTCAGCACACAGAATCCAGTGGTCCTCCCACAAGCCATACTCTGACTCTCCAAATGGCAGCACTCCTGATCGGGCTCTGACTTGTGCAGTCTCGTGTAACTGCATTGCTCGGCCCCACATACCGATCTGTTCGTGAGACAAGGCAGCAGAGGTGATTTGGAACTTTGAACGAGTTCGCCATAACCCATAGAAGTGGTCGTCTTCGCCGAGAGCAGCATACAGTTCCGTAAGAGCATCGTCGTTCGTCTCCGCGACCCGTGGACTATCTGAGCGCGGCTTCGATCTTATGTCTTCGCAAATCTGGATAGCTGTATACCAGGCATCGTAGTTCGTCGCGAGATACTTGGCAAGTTGCGGTGGTACTTGTTCACCGGCCTTCGCCAACCCAGCTAACAACGTTTGAATTACGTTCGGTCGCTTGTCAGCTTGTCTCAGATGGTAGTCTCGGGTCAGTAGCGTAACAATTCCCTGAACTAACTCGTGGCGCTCTTTATCCGAGAACGCTTGCGTGTAAATTCCGGAGAACACATCTAGCCACGTCTCGTGAACGAGATCAGCGAAGTTGAAAAGCAAAGACCGCAACGGAGTAACAAAGTTTTCGACGACGACACCATCCAGCTCTTTCAGGAACTTGAGCCGGCGCTCAACAAAGTCGGATACGCTCTGTGGAGGATCAGTTTCCATTGCTCCCGAGTCGCTACGCTGAAAGTAGTTGAGCACCGACATTGGTGGGTACCCAACCGGAATCTCAATACTCATCGGCTTGGCCTTCTTTAGAGGTGAGAGGACAAGCTGCAGTGCCTGGCAAAGCCAATCATAGTCAGCCAAGGCCTCCCAGCTCTGTTCCGTTAACACATACACGAGACGCTTGGCGACAGTACGGTCCACGGACTCATCAAGAATCTTCAACAGTGGTTCCCTAATCTTAGGTTCTGAGGACGTGCACCCGATCAAAAACGGTTGCTCCAAACGAGAGGGCAGCTCCGTATTCCGCAGTCGCGGAGTCGTAAATATTTCGATGATGATATCGAAATATTGTTGCACAAGCTGTGGCTCCGTATAGGTGCGTAGCTTGTGCAGCAAAGCCGCCTTTTCCTTCGTTGTCGGGAAGGGCTCGTTGCCAAACACCCAGCCGCGCACGAGGTCAAGCGCATAGACGCCGAATTCCTTGTCAGGCAGTCTCTCGACAAGATTTGCAATCAGCAGCAAGAAAGAACGGCGCTGATCTCCCAAGTGCGATACACGAGCAGCCACAATATTGAGGCCCTGAATGAGCTGTGCGACACTGGAATCGTTTGCCCCCTCTATGCGATCCTTGCCCATGCGAGAAAGAGCCTTGATAATTTGAGGCATTTGCTCATCCAGGCAATTGGGCTTAGCCTGAATAGCCGCGGAAGCAAGACTTACCCATACGTTTCGCGAAACAAGGGCGGCCCCTGCTCCTGTCGGTGCAGTCCGCGCAGCACGGTTTACCTGCTGTGGGCTCAAATGTTCTGCTACACCAGCGACAACGACTCGAAGTATAGTTTCTTCAGGGTCCGCGTCCAATACTAAGCGTAACACAGGCTCAAGGGCCTTATGAATCTGCGCAATTGGGCTCTGAATCGCTTTCTCAAGTAGAGCGACAAGCTCCTCTGCGTTTTCAGTGACCCAACTCTTCTCCTTGTGCTTCAAAGCCAAGCGGACAACTGCGAGTGCGTCAATTACTGCGGGAAGGGTCTGCTGCGGATACGTCAAGTCTGTCTGCATGAGCACGCGATCAAAGAAATGAAGTTGGACTCCAACATCAGGCCAACATTCAAGTAGCGTATCCAAAGCGGCGAGTACACGCTGCGACTGTCGCGGGTCCCGGACCCTAGAAGATTGCGCGGTGATAAACCTCACAAGATAAGTTATAACCGCTTCACGGAGGTTGTGAGGTACCTCATAGCCACCTCCATTCTGAAGCTCCTCCTTATCGTTCTTCTCCTCTGCATCGGCAACCTCTGTTTTAGGCTCTTCGTGCTGATCATGGTCAACTTCCATCTCATCCTGGCCTTCTTTCAGCTCCTGGATCTTGTCGTCAGGCTTAGACCCATAGCGCTCACGCTCCCAGCTCGCGAGCAGCTCAGCAAGGTCCACATCTAACGTCTGGCTCGACATTACACTCAGTCGCGCCATGGCACTGACGATAAACTTGACGTACAACTCCCGATAAGGATAGAAAAGCTTAGCATGCCGCGCCAAGAACAAGCAAACATTAGACGCGCCGATGACGCCGTGGCCATCCTCACTAAGGATACGCCGAGGAGCCCGAGCCCAAACCGGGGAATTGATGCGTTGCACAATCACAGTGGCTAATACATCTAAGGCCTGCTGTACAAGACCCTTTGCCTCATGAAGAAGCGGTGTTTTGAGGAGAGCGATGTATATCTGGACCACGATTTTTGGCAGCGTATCGAACGCGGCTACAAAGTAGTTGATCAGGACGTAGGCACTCAGCTTTGACACAGCGTCTTCAATCGTGATGTACCGCCAGCCGAACTTAATGACGTCCTTTCTGACGTCAACGATTTGCGGCGCTGCGTGCTGAACAAGCAGCACTGACATCTCCAAGAGTTGGATGAAGAAGTGGTCGAGTGTAGTAGTCCCTAAACCGCTGCCTACGGGATTCGCCACAGAGCCCTCCGGAGGCATTAGCTCGGCTGCGTTCTGCCATATCTGTTCATGAACACGCTTCAACCAAGAATCAACCAGCGTCTCGAGGTTACCGTGAATACGAGCATGCTCACCAAGCACAATGTTGACCACCTGCATGAGATACTGCTTCGCAATTGGGTGAAGAGAGGGCCTGATAACTGCCTCAATAGCCGCATCAAGCCATAGCTTCTTCGTCTCAATCGGCCCCAACGCCACCGCGTCATAGTGGTACTGTAAGAGCTGCGGCGCAAAAGTAGCCTGAGCGGATGCGAGAGCATCAACAACAGTAATCATCATATCCAGGTCCATTGGGTTTCCAAGAGACACCTCATCCTCAAGGTAGCTCACGACAACCTGCTGCAGCTCAGAGATCGCCAAAGGAACACTCAAGTGCAAGGGCATGCTCACGGGGAAGCTAGCAGTGGCGCGAACAATGTCACCGACGCTACTAATGAGGTTCAGAATCACGCGGCGAGAAGGTTTCACAACGCGCACGACGTGCACAAGGTTGCAAATCCCAACACACTGATCTTCCTCACGAGCCTGTGCCATGATACGCCCACACAGCTCCTCGACATTATCTTGAGTATACGCGAACAAAGCAGGCGCCCGGCGCAAAATATCGGCGAAGAATCGCCCTTGCACGGGATCGATGAGTCGATCAGCAAAGTAGGAGAAGGAGACTTCGGCGTGCTTGTCCAAAAACTTAGCAGTCGGCTTTCGGAACGGAGACTCTATGGTGCGGCGCAGCAGCTCCTCTATGTGCACAACGAGTTCAACAAGCTGAGGAATAAACACGTGTGCGGTTGGAGGGAGCATATGGAACACATTGACAAGAGCCACGCCAATGGCGATCTGCTCATCATTATCAAGCACGCGGTTTGCGAGAGGCATCAACCTTTGAGGACTGCCAAATGTACGCAGCAGATCTAGTAGCTTCGTACCAATCTCGACCTTGAAGTGGCTTGTGAGCAGCTCGAGGAGCCGTGCCAGGCAGTCAAGGCCGTTTACTGTGAGGCGCTTATAGTCACTCAGCGGAAGCAGAATGGGTTTGAGACCCATCTGCAGCAGATCCTTGGGCAGCTTCTGGCTCGCCTGCAACAGAACCTTCAAGGCATCGTAGGCCGCATCGACAGCCCGTGAGGAGCCAGAGGCCATTGTCTTGAAGAACACGGCAATGACCTTCGCTCGTAGAGTCGGGTACTGTGCCACGAGTTGTTCTGAGTGGGTAATTGAAAGCGCCAACAAGCGGATGCATACGATTCGCAGCTCCGTCAACTGCTGCGAAGTAGTGTACTCGTACACGCGGTGCGGGCTCGTAAGGCTTTCATCCTCAGCCTCCACCAGCTGGAGTGCCTCTTCTAGCAGTCTCGTCAACTTATCGTTGTAGACGAGGAAAGTATTCGGCAACTCCAAGCAGAAGCTAATTGCGTCAATATACCCTATCTGCATAGGGAATGGCAACGCACGTAAGGGCTTCATGAAAATAGGAGTCAGGAAGATGTCCGTTACGCGCTGTAGCATTTCACTAAGTCCTGTGTTGCTCTGCTCAGCCAAGCACCGCAGCGCACGCTGTGCCGTCTTGCGGCTGAATTCACAAGCAGACTCCAACTCGTATGCAAACAGGCTTGTAAGCATTGTGAAGTACCGCTCGTTCGGCGATGGCTCAATATGCGAGATCATGTAGATCAAAAGGTCAGCTGCCTCTTGCGACACTGCGCTGGGCACAATGCCTGAGCTATAGTTACCAACGGGTGCGGTCTCCTTCACAACAAACATAAGCGTCCGCGCTAGCTCGACGAGTCTCTGGGACAGCCAGGACTTCGGCAGCGATATTTCGCGACAGATAATGCCCAGTCCTGTTACGGCGCCACGCTTCGTATACCACGCCTCATCAAAGCATGAGTGGCTCAACTTGGCGAAAAACACACGAACAAGCGGATAACGATGCGCTTCCACTGACTCACCGCACAGAAGACGGCCTGTTGCAGCAATTTTACGAATCGCCTCAATCGCAGCATCCGGTACCCCTGGCAAATAATGGCCTAAAGCATGGTTGATAGCATTAACCATTGTTCGCGGGCCAATGTACAAGCGCCCCTCGTGCTCATTAGTATTGAATGGACGCAAGGCACGCCGCTTTTCGATGTTAAATTCACAGAGCTCCAAGAGCACGAAGTGCTCGATAAGCTCGTCAATCACCTTCAACGCCTCGCCGCGAAGGGATTCATCTGTACACGCATTGAAGATCCCCTGAAGCATCATCTCGGCGAGATCAGTCTCTGTCTGTCGAGTGTCCTTGTCCACCTGAGTTTCAGGGAGGTCTGGAGCATTAACAGCCTCCTGCGAATCATTGTGCTCGCGCACGGCAGCCTGAACCGCTGCAACGTCGAGACCCTCGGGGCTGCTCGGGATGAACTTCTGAGTTACAGCTACCACCAGCCTGAAAGCATCACCACGGTGGGCGTTTTTGACCGGTGACTCGAGAATCTGCAAGGCCACCTTCAGAGCCGGCGTCAGACGCATGGGCACGTCTGAGTCCACCTCCATCTGCAACATGACGGAGATATCCTGGTCCAAGGCGCTGATTGCCTTCAAATCATTAGGGGGTGAGATATAAGCTCGCGAGCGGCCGCCCAGCTTCCCCAATACCCTGACAGTATTGTGAGATAGCTTGTGATCATAAGGCAATGGCTTCAAATGGCTCCATAAGGCTGGCAGGATCTCCGGTAAGTATGGCTCGATATGCGGATCGAAGTATGTTGCAGTGAGGTTGTCGACGCAAAGTTCGAGAGTGCGCAGACCTTGGGAGACCAGCTCGGGGTTCGAGTTCGCATTCAATGCGTGGGCCAGCGGTCGCATCAAAAAGGACAAGTGCGGGATCATAAGCGACAGCCTGACTGGCACAGTCAAACAGAGTTCTGCGTACATATCCTTCTCGCCGTCCTTGCGAGCTGACTCTAGTCTCTTGTTCAGAGTTTCGAGAAGATGATGAAGCAGCGGCAGTACGCTCTTGTAAACCGTGTCAAAGCGACCGCCCCCGAGGGTTCTGAACAGGTACTGGAGAAGAGTGAAGTAGCGCGATGGCTCCGTCGCATCGTTAGCCAGCGCCAAGGACTTAACAATGAGATCCCGCAGGTGAGGCAGGATGACCGACTCGTTTGCTGGAGGGAATAGATTCACTGCTGCGAAGCACTGCTTGAATAACTTGAGAAGGACTTGGCCACCGGGCTCACCGACCTGTGGCAGACGCTCCATCAGCATGTCCAGCAATAAGCCGCAAAATCCCGGGCTCGTCGACTCATTAGCCGTGAGCATGTAGGTAAGATGGAACAATGCGTTGTTTTTCACAATAGCGTCGTGCACCTTAACGAGCTCCTGGCCAAACAGCTCGTTGAACGTCGCGGAGTCTAGGACCATGAAAAGCGCCGCAAAGGCTTCCATGAGATCGCGGCCACCAGAGCCCTCGTCGGTGAAAAGCGAGAAGCCGCGCATGCCCTCATTAAGGAGGGCCCGCAATACTTCGAGACTGTCGGCATTGAACCCGCGTGCGGCCTCCTGCCACTGGCTATACGGAACGCCCTGCATAGCTGGTGGATTCGTTTGCTTCAAACTGAAGAAGACCTTGTTCAGGAAATGGATGAGACTGCGGAACAGAATGCGCAACTCCTTGCGCGTTATTGGCGGCATTTCGGGGGTGATATGAATGACATTTCTACCCCTGCGTACGGCTTGCTCGAGCTGAGAATCGTACTCGTTGAGCTGCCGAATACGCTCAACGACGCTGCGCAGCGCAAACAGAATGATCTGGCGACCTTGGTCTGGGCCCTGCGTGACGCGGTCCATGATGTTAAAGATGAGCTTGAGGCTGATAGTCTGGTTGTTTGGAAACATGCGTGGATCAAGCAGTATGCCGGCATACACACGCACCGCCTGCCAGCACTGAGCCGTGCTCATTTCACCCCTGATATGGGCGATGAGGTCGCTGATCATGTTATAGGCCATGGGACGCAAGTTTTCGAACGCGGTCAAGCCGCTGCCAATGAGCACGCGCTCTTCGAGCAGCATGCTAATCTTGGACAAGAAGTACGTGCGTTGGTCGTTGTTCATGATGTGCCTCATGTCCACAAGCAACTCACGGCGGCCCGAGCTCATTTCGGATGCACAGTCCTTGAGAAGCCGCACTACATACGTGGGAACAAGATTCATATGCGGCTGCAACGCCTGCCGGTTGGCGCTACGCACGACGAACGCAAGGAAAGACATGCACTTGATCTGCGCCAGGACAAAGTCATTGTATGCGTGGCGGTATGGGCTTTGGCGCAGTGCCGGGGCGACGCCCGAGAAGTACGTGCCCTTTGACGCGGCGGCAGCATGCTCCTTGGCCTGCGGGGCCGCCTCGAGCGAGAGGACGTCGATGATATGCGGGAGCAGGCGGGGCATCTCCTGAGCGCCGATTTCAGGGTAGGCGGTGAACATCATCACGATGATGATCGGGCACTCGGTGAGGACCTTGAAGGAGCGCGTCGCCTTGAACAGGTGGGTTGGATTAGGCGCCAAACTCGCGGCCATGTTTGGCGTCTCTGGTGTGCCAGCACTGCTTGGGTTAGCCGTGTCGTCCTTCGCGATGCCATCCTTCTGAGATGCTCCGTTGAAGAGTTCCTGCACGAGGCTGGGCACGCCCTGGATGAGCTGGATGACGAGTTCCAGAAACGCGTTCAGCGGCCCCGACAGGTCTCCCTTGTAGGCACGATGCAGATTCGTGATGATCTTCATGCACATGACGCCGTTCTCCTCGTTGTCGGACTGCACGACGCGCAGGGCGAGCTCGAACAGCTGATTCGCGACTGGACGCATCGCCTCTGTCGGTTGCAGCCGCGACAGCACGTCAAGCAGCGTGTGTCGCAGCTTGTGCTCTGGTGACAGAGCCACCATTGAGACCGGGACCTGCTCGAGCAGCTGCGTGATGACGGGCAGCATCTGCGAGATAAAGTGTTCCTCGGCCGTGATTTCATTGATCTCGACCGAATCGCACAATTCGGTAGCGAAATTTAGTTTCGACCGGATGTCCAGGGACGGGTCGCCCAGATGGGAAACGTACCCATCTATGAGACTCGCCATGGCCCCCGCTGCGAACTAGTTGATCTACTAGGTAGAGAGTAGTTGTGGAGAGGTCAGAGGGCCGGCCTAATTGTTTGGGACATTCGCGGCGGAAAAGCTGCCCGCACCAGTTCTTTGTCACGCATGACAAATGCACGTGAGCGCGGTACCTGCAGTCGAGCGCGCGAGCGCGCGAGCGCGTCGCCCGGCCGGAATACAGTTACATCGCTAAGCTCAAAGCCGCTGGCGCAAAGCTGGTATAAGGATATTAAGAATACGACATGGTGGCTTTGTTTTTTTAGCTCCCCGTTGCGTTCCTGTTCCCTGCGCTGGACAGGTTTAGTAGTTCTAGGATAATCCAAAACCTAGTAAGAAGTTCACGCACAGCACCACATGTAGGCAATAAACCGCTGAGCATCCCAATTCGACAATGTAATAGCAGCCTCGTTTTTCTGCTGCACTGTCGGGGTCCTTGCTCCCTACAAACATATATATAAATGCCTATATGTTCTAATCCGAAGGCCAGCGTATTAACGAAGTCTCAAATCACCTCAAACTCAAAAGGGCCTGTACAACTACCGTTCTTATCCATAAATTAGGTACTGCTTTTACGCGAACGCGATACGAGAACGCTGTTGACCACAGACTCGCGGCGGTTTACGCGACGCCAGCCAGACGCATCATCCCATTACCTGATGCTTGATGTGGATCCAGCCGTATCACGGCAGCCAAGCGACTGTGTCCACAGCCCCGAGTACTTTTTTTTTACACGGCAAGTTAACGCGTTCATCGAGGGCTAAGCGTATCCCGTGTCTTACGCGCCTGCGCACAGAAACCCTGCGCGACTCGGTACTCAAAAGCACCGAGTACATTTGGCATGGTGACTGCGCGCTGGTTACTCACTCAGAAGCAGTCACTTCACCCGCAGTCACGCAAATCACGCCATGCCAGATGACTGCTTGCGGGTCGTATTCGGCTAATATCGTTAAGCGCCAGAACTCTAGCACAGTGCTGGCAGGGGCCGCTTGCTAATGCGGTAAGCTATTTTTATTGCATGTTACTATTTTAGCACTGAGTTGGCTCCGGGGCGGATTATTAGCTGAACGCGGCGTTTCCTGAAAACCGCGTGGGCCGCGTGGGTACGATCACGTGCAACCGAATGGAGAGTGGTCGCGTATTGTCCGGCTTTCATGTTCAAAAATACACGACAACTCTTGTGATTTTGTCGAATTGTTGTTTCCTCATTCATTCAGTGTATAGCGAAGTTTCCGCTCCTTAGCCTGGTCAGAAGGCTATGTTTTGCTGGCTCAAAGTCTATTTGAACTGCGGGTTGGGAACGCCTAACGGGCGCAAGCTGCGTCCACCCCTCGCCCTTGTGCATGCAGGACGCATGAACTGAAAGAGGAACACCTAAAATATTTAGGAGCGTATATAAGTTCGTCACTGCGGATCATACGTTCAGTTCGATTTCAAACAGCGATGACGGCACCAACAGGCTCGGACGCTAGTGGCTCGTTGTTCCTCGTGGAGTCCCTGCATCCTGTGCGGTCCCCCGTGCCTTGGGAACAGACTCCCACGAACCACGCGAGGACGCGGCGCACAAACAAGGTGCTCGACTTCCTCAAGCTGAAGGCGTAAATACACGCCGCACGGTTCGCACCGAAGCAGTGCCTTAGGGCTAAACGCAGGCGTTTAGAACGGCCGACGTTGAGATATTACTCGTCTTCGCCGGTGGCCCGCCACAGCTCGAGTGTGTGGCTCAACTCTCTGAGCCTCAGGCATCCCCTTTCCTGTGATGCGCAGGCAGTCGCTGCAAACCCACACTGCAGTAGACGTGCCAGTTTTCTTTTAATGACTTATGACCATATATACACAGCTAATAATAGAGCCAATGAGTGCAATGATTCAGAATGATTCAACTGCGAAGCACGGCAGTCGGCCATGCCGCCTTGTCGAGTGTAAGCTGCCCTGTCTGGGTGTTTTGCGCATGCAAATACTCATAGACGCCTATCCTGTGGCGGCGGCGGGCGTGTCTCCTAGCAGGGTTATGTCGATTCAGACCGTGCGGTTCGCACGAGGCCTATGCGGCCTGGAACGTCTTGGCGCGCCGCAGGAACTCGCTCACCTTGCTCACGTCCTTCACGCCGCCCGACTCCACGCCGCCGCTCACGTCTACACCCATGCATCCAGGTTGTGCCAAGGCGTCAAGCACGTTCTCGCAAGTGAGCCCGCCCGCGAGCAGGTATGCGCCGCCCGCAGCACCCACCTCAGCCAGGTGCGACCAATCCACGACCTGGCCGTCGCCGCCCTGCTCGCTGTCCACAAGGACGAGCGTGTTGTCGAGCTTCGAGCTCGTGACAACGTTCTCGACAAACGCAGGCGACCCCGGAGCCAGCCTGCGGATCACGGTGCACGGAATCTGGTCGAGCCACTCGACGGGCTCGCTGCCGTGCAATTGCACGACGTCGAGGTCCAGCTTCTGCTGCAAGGCAAGCACCTCCTCGAGCGGTTGGTTGCGGAAGACGCCGACAAGCAGCGCGCGCGGCGGGTTCGTTTCGTGCAGGTACGCGCTGATGCGCTGCGCCTCGGCGTGGTCAATCGTGCGCGTGCGATTGGGCACGAGAATGACGCCCACGAGGTCCGCACCGGCGTCAACGGCTGCGCGGGCGACGCTGAGGTCGCGCACGCCGCATACTTTGGCTAGCATTCGTCGTTTGGTTGCTAACAAGACCGGTTTTGGGGCCGGCGGCGCAAGTGGTTTGGGCGCCTTTTCTTGGGTCCCAAGCGTGGGTGTGTGCCTTTTGCTCGCGCAGGCGCCTGCCCTCACCGGCGCGACACAATAACAATAAGACAAACAAACCGCGCGGTGAAGCGACGAAACCCCAGCGCGAGCACGTCTTCGATGTCATGGGAGTCGGCCACAAGCGTGCTGTTTGCCGAGGCGCCCACCGCTGAGCAGACCGAGGCGCTCGGTCAGTTCATCGACAAGCACAAGGCTGTCCTCGCCGCGTGCTATAAGGACGAGCACGCGCCGCTGCGACCGTTCCTCGTGAAGCTTATCAGCCGCCTGTTCGAGCTGTACGAGAAGCCCGCACCGGGCCAGGCGCCCGAGCTCACGCGCCTCGTCGAGAAGGTCGTCGTGCGCCTGCTGTCAAACCCCGAGTTCTTCCCAAACGTCTTTCGCGCCGCCCTGCACGGCGCCGACGTATGGCTGCTCGAGCTCGCGTACGCCAGCCTCTTCACAGTCATCCCCGCGTCAAGCGACCTCGCTGCCGTGTGGTTCAAGGAGCGCCTCGCCGCCGAGCGTAGTAACGTGAAGTACGGCCCGCAGGCATGGGCGTTGAACGTGCTGACGAGCGTCCAGTTTCTAGACGTTGGCCAGGACTGGGCGGCAGCGCGGCCTAGCACGGACCTGCTCTGCTCCGTACAAGAGTCTGTGGGCCAGAGCCACGAGACTGTCATCAAGCTCGTGTGGGCTCTGGCACTGTTCTTTCTGGCCAAGCGGCACTATTCAACGGATGACGAGGACGGCGTAGATCTCGAGCCGCTTATGCAGAAGCTGCAGGTACGTGCAGGCGTTCACTGGAACGTCGTGCTGCGCGACGAGATCCAGGTCTCGCTGAGCGGCCTCAACGTGCTGATCGCTGCGCTTGAGCTCATCCGCGCATCGCCACCGTCACTCGTGCCGCAGCACCAGCTCGCGCAAACGGCCGCGGATGCCATCAGCAGGCTCGTCGATGTCTCGAAGCCCACTGACGGGATCATGGCCGTGCTGGCGTCGGCAGTGAAGCCGTACCCGGCGCTGAAGCACCAGGAGTGGGTGTCACCGAAGTACCTGGCGCTCATCAAGGCTAAGTGCCCGGCCAGCGTCGCGTCGCTCGTCTCCGTCGCGCAGACCCTGAGCCTGGACGATCGCATCGAGTACCTGCGCGAGATGACGACGTACGTGAGTGTCGTGCAGACAGCAGACCTTGACCTGGGCGGGCTCGACGTGGACGATGCGATTGGCGAGAGCGTTCGCACGGCGTCGCTTGTCACTATCCTGCCGCCGCGCGTCACGGACCACCAGGGCAAGCTCGAGCTCGACGCCGGCACGCGCGGAACTCTGCTCGGCCAGGACGGCTCGGAGTGCCTCGTCATGTGGTACTTCACGTACAACGGCTGGTCACTCCTGGGCCGCATATTTGAAAACGCCGACCTTGTCGAGGGTAATGACTGGGAGCCGCTCACAATCGAGCTCCTCGAGCTCATCACCATGACCATGGATGTCAGCGTGCTGGCCGCCATGTCGGCAGGCCTGGCCAGAGGTGACATCGTAGACTTGGTCGTTCGCAGGCTGCAGTTATGGCTGCATGACTCGCGCCTCGAGAATACGCCGCTCGCCTTCCACTTCATCGTCGAGCTTATCCGTATCGATGCAGGCCGTGTGTGGGTACTACTTGATGCTATGGACTGGTCCAATATTTACGATTCGGCCCTCGTGTACGAGGGTCTGCGCAGCGTGCTGCTCGCTCTATGGCCAAGCTTCAACGCGAGCTTGGACCTGCATACTCGCGTTGTCGACAAGCTCACGCGCATTTTCTCTTGGCAGTACCAGTCGCAGCAGTACTTCAACGTCGGCGTTTTGCAGGTGTTCCGCATTCTCTTGCCTATCAGTGCGGCACTGCGCGACGAGCTGCTCAGCCCATCCTCGATCCGCGAGACGTCGCTGGCGCCGCTGCTCTCGAACTTGGAGAAGCGCGAAGTTCTCGAGTTCTGTGCGTACTGCATTGGGGGTGCTGCGCCCACGCTCGAGTTTCGGCAAGCCGAACCCTCGTTCCTTGAGACGCAGCTGTTTGCCAAATCTAAGCAGCTCGTCGACCTTTTCGTGGGCGAGGCCGATCTTAGGCAGTCGCTCCTGGCGCTGTTCACGGTGCTCGTTCTGAACGAGACAGCGCCGCCGCTGCTTGCGTTTTTAGAGTCTGGCCAGGCCACACGCTTCCAAGACCAGCTTGTAGATATGGCGTCTGACAAGCTGCAGTCCAGTGCCACTATTGCCGAGCTTGCGCGTTTCCTCACAGCCATACGACGCCAGGAGGGACTGCTTGAATTGCTGCGTGGCACGCTGTTGCCCCTATTTGAACAGCGCGTCGTATCCCTCGTCGATGCACAGGCTCTCGTTGACGTGTTCGAAGCTCTGAAGCTCGTGAAGGGCTCGTTCCAGCCCAGTACACTGGCCTTCCTGAAGTCTCGCGTGGAAGCGGAGGTGAATGCGAGCATTCCTGAGAGTCTCGAGGTGAAGCGTCTGGCGGTTGAGCTGTTGCGCAAGCAGATCTCTACTGATGCGACGCAACTTGCCGAGTTCATTTCCGACATCGGCAAGTTTACGCCGCGCATGGTGGAAATCGCCGGCGCACGGCCGACGCTACATTCGCGTCTCAAGCATAATCTGCACAAAAAGTGGCCTGCGCTTAGCGACCGCACAACTGACATCGACATAGACCTCAGCCATCTCGATAATGAGCTCGGGGGCGACCCGATGTGGCAGTCTTCTTACCGGCTCGAGGTTGTACAAGCTTCCGAAAACGTAAAGTGGATTGCTGCTCAGACGAGTCTTGTGGCAGCTTGGTGTGAGCTGATGGCGACGGCTTGCTCGCACGCAAAGCAGGGCGGCCTGACAGTGGAGTCGAAGCAGCAGTGGGTGATTGAGCTCCTGGCTGCGAACTCGTCTGTTCTGCCGCCGTCCCTGCAGCAGGCCGAAGACGTGCGCTCGGAGGCTGCGTTCTACATCCTGCAGCGAAACCTTTCGCCACGCGTCGACATCGTGAACATGCTGTTCCAGCAGCTGACGGACATTACTCTGAGTCCCATGGCGGACCATGAACAAAACGTGCAGCGGCCGAGACTTGTTTCGCTGTTGCAGATGGTTGCCCTTCTGCTACCCACGTTCAGCGCTGACGTCGTAAAGAAGGAGCCGCGGCTCGTGCAGATTGTGCTTGGGCTTCTTGATGTCGTTGTCATCAAGCAGACTCGCATGTTCGGCGGTTCAGAGGATTTGTTGAGGCTGCACCTCAGTATTCTGCGCGACTCTCTGCGGATTCTTAGTAGCGAGGGCGCGGCCAAGATGCTGAGCCCGCTCGTGCAGTCCATGGCCGAGTCGGGCGCCGACGTGGCTGCCGTACGCGCCTACGGCCTGGCGCCCATCCAGCGCCCCGTTGTCGGGGAGCTTGTGCTGCTCTACATCCAGGAGTGGCTTCCTGTGGGCATCATGACGGACAACTTTGTGCGCACAGGCCTTATCAATATGCTAATTGAGGCGCCCCTCAGCAGGCATATCCAGAAGGGCGATGTCCTGCCGTATGAACAGCCCGCCATGCACTCGTTGTGGCGTCGCGGCATTCTTGTAGTGGCCCTGCGGCTACTAAGCCAACTGGGCTCGCGTGTGGCTCAAGAGAGCTGGCTCTTTCTTGGCACATATGGGCTCCAGATCTCGACGTGCTTCGAGCAGTGGCGCGTGGGCATGATCACGCTGGCTCTTATAGAGGAGACGGTGCTCCTGCACGCGCTCATTTCGCTGCTCGGGCAGCTCGAGGCGAATCCGAACGACAAGGTCGACGTGGTGTTCCCCAAGGACGAGCTGGTGCAGACAATTGACCATCTGTCCAGCCACCGCAAATACTTGTCGACGCGGGTCCCAGCTACTGAGGACGCGGCCGCCATTATTAGCGAGCTTAGCGATCTGCGCGAGCTCGTAATGGCCTAATAAAATTGTTAAATCTGTATCGCTAGCAACCGCCCTTTTTTTTTTAGGGGAAAGCACCTTCCGTTTTTGGCAACTTTGTGTCTCGGCCGTGCGACGCGCGGCGGCGTGCGCCCGCGCCTGCCATGGAGCGCAGCTGCAGGCGGCAGCCGGCCAGATTTGTGAAGGCAGCTATTTTATTAGTGGCCGAGGCTGAGATGCTCGCCCCCGCGACGCAGTAGCCACTTCAGTGTGCGTCATTTCTGTGTAACGAACGCGCACTATTCCGCATGACTACACTGAAGGGTCCTGATGCTAGCATTGGCACGGAGGACACGCACGGCGAGGATGTGAGCCACGCCAAGAAACATGAAGACTTGTGGAGCCTGAACTCCTTTATGGACGAGAACCTGGAGTCCCCTCGCCGCAAGAAGCTGAACAAGGCGGCCATGATCGCCCTCGTGTCCGTTCTTGCCTTCGTCTGCGTAGCGGCAATCAGCATACCCATTGGCGTTGTGTTTGGCGTGACGAACAAAAATAAACCATCGTCGGTCGACGTGGCCAAGGCCGACTGTGCCCTGCTCGCGACGAATAGCAGCTCGCGCAACGACGCCGGCGAAAAGCCGACGCTGTGTTCCGCGTACTCTCACGGCGGCGTGTTTCACGAATACTCGCCACTGCCCGAAATGTACCAACGCTCTGTGCTGAATCCCGAGCTTTGGCTCGACAAGCAAGACTTCAATCTCACGTTCACGGACGAGCAGGTTGGCGGGCTCTACGTCATGGGACTGAACTCGAGCTACGCGCCCATCGTCGACGAGTGGAACTACACGGCGAAGCCCATGAAGGGCGTTAATCTTGGTGGGTGGCTAGTCCTTGAGCCCTTCATTACGCCCGACTTGTTTGGTGGCTCGGTGGTCGACGAGTGGACGTTCTGCGAGGCCCTTTATAGCCAGAACGGAGCCGCGCGCGTGCAGCGCGTGCTCGAGAAGCACTACTCTACGTTTGTGACCGAGGACGACTTCAAGCAGATTGCGGAGGCCGGTCTGGACCACGTCCGCATCCCGTTCGGGTACTGGCTCGTTGAGGATCCGAAGGATACGCCGTACCTGCCGTTTGTGGGCTGGCGCTACCTGCTGCGCGGTATTGAGTGGGCCCGCAAATACAATCTGCGCGTGTTCCTGGACCTGCACGCCGTTCCGGGATCCCAGAATGGGTGGAACCACAGCGGCCAGATGCTCGCGCAGCCGGCGTGGCTGAACGAGGCCGTGCCGCTGGGCGAGGAGTACGCGAACGAGACGCTGGCCATCCACCGCAAGCTGGCGACGTTCTTCAGCCAGGAGCGATACCGCAACCTCGTCATGTTCTACGGCCTCGTGAACGAGCCGCTCACGGTGCAGCTTGGGCCGCGGCGCGTCACGCAGTGGCACCAGGAAGCATACAAGATTGTGAGTGAGGAGTGCGGCTTCCCGCACTACGTGGTGCTGGGCGACGGGCTCATGGGCCCGCAGTACTACAACGAGGGCCAGTTCAATGCGACGGCGTACCCGAAGATGGTGCTCGACGTGCACCAGTACATGGCGTTCGACAAGTACATGCTTGGGCTGCCGCACGGGGCCAAGAATGCGTTTGTGTGCCACGAATGGGCGCAGATGCTGCGGCAGACGCAGATGCCCGTGCTCGTGGGCGAGTGGAGCGCCGCCGTGAACGACTGCGGCACCTACGTGAACAACGTTGGCGAGGGCACGCGCTGGGAGGGCAGCTTTAGCGGGAACTCCGACTCCGACGCCGTGCACCAGCCCATTTGCGCCGGCGGCATATGCAGCTGCGATCTCGTTAATTATGCGACGTTCTCGGACCCCGTGTACCGGCAGTACCTGCGCGCGTATGCGTCGAACCAAATGGGGGTCTACCAGAACCTGAGCTGGGGATGGATGTTTTGGACGTGGAAGACGCGCGACACGCCGCAGTGGTCGCTCAAGACGCTGCTGGATGAGGGCATTGTGCAGCTGAGCGACAGCCCGCCGCTAGACGACACGACGGATTGGGGCGTACTGGGGCTAAGCGAAAGTATCTGACGAGTGTTTTATTGAGTTGACGGCTTGCGTAGTATTAAGATTTATTTTTTTTTTCTCTCTCCTTTCTTAAGCCTTTAGAATGCTAAGCTTGTAGAGCGGGCGAGGCGCTTGTCTAAATTGCCGTGCAGCACGCTGCAGCACGCCGCCTTGTCTGCTGTGCTGTGCCTCGTGCCCCGTGCAAATAGCGTTTATGTCGCTCCCGAGCTTGAACGTATGTGGGCTTGCCTACGCAGACAGCAGCATTATGGCAGGCCGCCGCGGCCAAAGCTCACGCGGCAGTAGGTGCTGCATGCTAGAAAGGCCTAAGAGACTACACTACTGATGCGGGCCGCCTGCGCCGACGCGCGTGAGGACGCGCGTCCCGCATGTTTACTGGGCTAGGGCGCACTGACTACGAAGGTTGAGCGAGGCGTGCATACCAGACCACATGCCGGAGCCATTTTGTGTCTCCGCGCTAGGGCTAAAGAAGTCGGCTTCCCGCATGGCGCTGTCTTTCGGCAGCGATCCGTTGGACCCTTATGCTGGGCTGAGAATTGGCCGCATGGGTATGGTAGGGCGCCAGCACGAGCAGCGCCGCGTCAAGTCCGTCGACTTCGGCGCGGCCGACTGCTTCCCCGACACAGCGCCGAGCCGCGCGCCGCCACGACCAGCGCCGGCGCCGCAGGC